>CM077821.1:32539133-32766427 GCA_039720395.1 Liquidambar formosana | reverse complement strand
TTAATTAAGGGTAATAATACCCTATTTGGCATTAATAAACCCTAATCCCTTTTATTAAATACCGTATGAACCTAGGTTTTAATGATTGGTCATTAAATGACCAATCATAAGGCATTTAATGATTAGGGCTTGCATTTAGGGTGTTAGGGTTATGCATTTAGGGTTTAGGGTTTTAGGAAACCCTAATGCACTAATTCATCATTTAATTGATTTTATTTAATTCCCATGTTAATTATTTAATTAATATTGATTAATTTTATAATGTTTTAAATGGTTTAAAATACAATTGGGGATTAAATTAAAATCTTGAAATTCTTAATTAAATGAAATGTTTTGTTTAACTAAGGAAACCCTAATATTGGATATTAGAGTTATTTAGGAAACTTTATATGTTTCTATTAATTTGATTAATTGAAACTAAATGTCTTAGATGTTAAGACTTTATTTAATTCTGGATATTTTTGGTTTAAACCTAATAAGATTAGGATGCATTAATGAGATTAATGTAAATCATTCAAGAGAATTACCATAATGCCCATATGTCTTAATGCTTACAGTTTTTCTTTACATTATGCAATGAGATGTATGTATGTGTTTGGATGATGATTATGGACTATACCCCTTAAACCAATTGTGATTGGCCGTCTTATGAATGGGTTGTAATAATTTTTCAAGAGTTGTAATTTTATTATGGTGATGTAATTTATTATTTGGGGCTTGCATGCCACCTTCCCACTCTCTCTATCATTCTCTTATGTACCCCACATTCCCCTTATGTATCCCTTTCTATATATTATGTAAATGTTATGTAATCGAGAGCGCACTAAGGAGCATGGTGGACCCAAGGAGTATGATGGAGCCCAACAAGCCAATGGTGGAGACCAACAAGCCAATGGTGGAGACCATCAAGCCAAGAGAGCATATTGAAGGACTTGAAAGCTTAGAGAAGTTTTTTCAAGAAAGCATGCATGTTACGAATGGTTTATTTACGATCACCTACACCCACCTTAGACCTTGGATTCAATCTATTGGCTTGGATTGAATCCTCTCAAAGTCCATAATCATCATAGTGGGAGCTTTAATTTATGAGATAATTGTATTAGCTCCAATACTATAGTTTGTATATGTTACCTATTCACTTAGGGACTAATATCAAAATATGGTACTTTAATATGTGGATATATAATAGCATGCGATGTATGATTTATAATAGCATGAGATGTACGATTATAAATAGCATAATTATATATTTAAATTTTGATACATAGGATGCAATGTTAATTTGATGAGACCCTTTAAAACCCCCTCTTATTTAATATTAAGTTGAAAATGGAGAAGTCATTGGGGAATGAATTCTTCATTGCCTTCCATCATTATAGGATCATCTAACGTCCCTTAATGTGGGTACCTGGCTGCAGACATGTAGGAGCTACCCATGTTAAAGACATTACTTGAAAACTATCACATATGAGATATCATGGGGTGCCTAAACTGGTATATACCAAGAAACTAACATGTGAGGTATATATTTGGCGAAACATACCTGTGTGAATGATGGGTTTTAACTTAACTAGGGAAGTATTCCAAGAAACTAACATGTGAGGTGTATGTTCCCTAGAGGCAAAAACGATTGGAACTTGCTTATGAAGCAATAGACAAAGAGTTGTCTTCTTATTGTGGGTCAGAAGTCAAGAAACTAACATGTGAGGCTTCTAGGTCACAGTGGGACCCCAATCCCCATTAGGAATGAGATTCCCGAATTCCATTAGAGGGTGTATGGAATTTGATAAAATAGTGGGAGGTACCATATGATTAAAGACCCAATCATTATGGATAAAAATGAAATCTAATTCTCTGTTGATGTAGATTACCTAATTACTCACCTCAAAACCCCTATTTCCTAATATATAGGATATTGATAGTTTGACTAAACCCAATTTCTTTGATTGACTTAGGAAATTGAGAATTGTTCTTAATTTCAAAAGATTGTTCATATGCTATTAGGCCTTTTCTTAAAGGCCCTCCATAAAACATCCTAAGAAGAAAAAGACACTATGCACAATTGGCATCTTGTTGCCATGCTATATGATAGTATTGATGACTAATGAGCTTCATAAGCAAAATTAGTCAATGCAAGTGCCTTTGATGTCCTACATCACGTACAAAGGTTGTATTGTGAGTAAAATAATACTATAAAGTATAGTACTTGTAAAGGACTTCTTCTGGACTAGGATGTAATAAAAGTTGTTTATTAATAATCATTCTTTTGAAAAATGATTAATCACATAGAATAGCTTGAGAAGCTAGATGTGATTTAAAATGGAAGCATAGAGGAAAGCAAGTCTTGAAAAGTCAAAGACAAAGAAATATAATTATTTTGTAGTAAACATAAGGTATTGTAAAGGGAACTTGATAAAGTATCAGTCTTCCTAGAAGAACCAAACTTTTGAAGTTTTGGTTTATGCTCTAAACTAAATTGTTGGTTAGTTCTGCTTCTTGGTTTTTGGATTCTAGTGTAATCTAAATCGAAGCAGAAAGTTAAGTAGATAATAAGTTACCTTTAAAAATTTTAATAGAGCAAGAGTTGCTAGATTAATTTTGGGAACTTATTTCTTAACTAAGTCATTTAAGACATTCTAGAAATTTGATTTCTGAATTTAAATGACTAATTAGAGCGAATGCAACGTATTCTGAGAATACAAGAGATGTAGAGACTCTCATTTAAATGTAACGATTATGACTTGGTTATGAGATGACCGAACCCATCTTTTACTTGGTGAAGTGAAAGAGTTACATTTATAATTTGACTAATACATTGTGATGTATATAGTCATGTAGAGCATGCATTCAATTACAGTAGACTCATCTTAGAATACCATAGCTCAATGGTGAATCTAAGAGAATGAATTGAACCCTATTAAGATATGGTTTGATCCATGATGAGTTTTACTAATGTATCCATCTAGGATATACCTTAAAATTGCTACATATTGATAATTTAGGGTTCACTCCAGTTTTGTCCCAATTATATCAGATATGATATGGGAAGAAACCCAACTTAAAGAAGTTAAGGCTTGGGCTTGTGCTACGTATGTCTGGAAACATAATGTAGACAATCTGGAAATAAGGTCAAGTAAGTGTTGAATTGTGGTATATCCCAAAAGTGGTTGGGATAGTATTTCTATTACCCTAATGAACAAAAGTTGTCCATTAGGATGTTTACTGGATTTTCTTGAGAAAGAGTTCATTCGAAAAAGATGCAAAAGTAGATAGAATTTATAGAATTGTCTGTAAAGCCACAAACGAACAAAGATCCAACCCTTCTCTCTATTGAGACAAAACCCTTAACTACACTACAATCTTTTCATAGATCAAATTGGATATTTCTTAACATAAGAGAGATATTGTATCTCTATTAGAATGTGAAAGAATTGTTCTTTGGTGATAAAGATCACCAAGATAATCCTATTGATTATGACTAGACGATGTTTCACATCAACTTGAGAAATGACTAAGAGTCATTAAATCCAATATGGATAGGTAGAGACCTAAAAGGCTTGGCTATTTAAGAATGTTTTCAACATAGGCAAAAAGTTGTCTATAAAGAAACTTGTTTGATAATAGTTATGCTGAAATCCATTTGGATCTTGTTATCTATAAACACACATTTTGAATATGAGATATGTCAAAAAGGATATAAAGATGTTATATCAAATGGTGAAAAACCATAAAAGTGTGTAAGTTATAGAAGTCTATTAATAGACTACAAGGTTCTCATAATTAGAACATCTATAAAGTTGAAGCAATCAAATTGTTTGATTTCTCTCATTGTATAGATGGACCATGAGTGTATAAAAGGTTAGTGGGAATGCGATCGTTTTTCTTTATCCTAAGTATAGATGACATCCTAATCATTATGAATGATATATGAATGTTATCTAATGTAAAGTTTTGGTTTTTGGAGAAAAATTTCTTCATGAAAGATTTGGTAGAAGCATCCAACAAGATCTATAGAGATAGATCATATAGATTGCTAAGTATCTCTAAGTCATTAAACATAGTTGAAATGTTGAAGGAGTTCAACATGGAGAATTCTAAAGGAGGTCTGATTTACTTCAGATAAGAATTCATTATTCAAGGGCATGTGCCCTAGGATAACACAAGTAAGGTTCTTAAAGTGTTAAGAAGCCTTATTCTACACTATGTATTGAACCTGATATCTATTATATTGTAATTGTTACAAATGGTTATCAGTCAATTCAAATTTGGAATATTGGATTGTATATGGAAATTGTAAACTCATAGTAGATGGGTATATGGATTTGGACATAATCCATATGGGGTATATTTTATATTCACTTTAGTTGGTGAAATACTTAATAGAAGAACTGTATGAAAGATACAGTGGATTCCATTATTAAGGGTGAATTAAATGTCGCATTGTCTAGGAGACTGTTTGGATCTATAAGTTCATTTAGAACTTGGAGTTGTTCCTTCCATTGAGTTGCCCACAACTTGTTTTGTGACAACAATGGGTCTATAGCTCAAGTATAAGAATCACGGTCTCATCAAAAGTCCAAACACATAGAGCGGCAATTCCAAGTGATTAGAGGAATCATTGGAAGAGGTAATAGATATATTATAGAAGATATTATCTACATAAGTTTTTGTAGACCTACTGACTAAAGCTTTAAAACATAATTGGTTATGTGTAAGACCAACATCTTAAAAAGATAAGTATGTGATACATGGTCGATTGGCTTCAGTGCAAGTGGGAGATTGTTAGGATTATGCCCTAGAGCCAATCATAGAGATGATTGTTTAGGGATTAGGAACAATCATTTGATTTCATTTATGTATGTCACATTTATTATTGATTTAATAAAAGGGCTTATTCTATTATGTTTATATGCATCATTTATATTTACATAATATGTCCATGGAGTTAGAGTTGAGAATATGGAATTACAAAGAGTTGTAATTTTGAGACTATAGATATATCTCTGTACTAAACTCCTAAAGCATTCCTAGTTGAAGGTTCACTATGATGGACGGTAATGAACCATAGGACTAGCACTTGTTAGGTTGACTCTATAGGAGGATAGCTAGTCTCAAGCTATTTGTGTGGAGACACTACAACCAACAAGTGGGTGCCTATTGCGAGAATAGGTACACTGAATGTGACCAAAGATATGAGATAAACTGAATGGAGTTTTATCCTGCCTGTCAATCAGTTTCTCATTGTTATAGTGGTACAAGTAATCCTTAGACCTGAGACACCATAGTTGCCTTATGCATGTAGCTTTAGAAGTTTGATAACACTAAGTGCAGATCCTATTCAGGGGTTTGCATAGGTGTTCATTGGCCCTACTGCTATGTGTATGAAAGCATGTGAGTGATCAACAAGGGATCCATCACTCTCAGGAAAAAGAGAGAGAATGTCTCATATAGCATTCATAATATAACTCATTAAATCCATGGCCATGGTAGGATGAATATGAAAAGAGTTTCATGAGTTCATCAATGAGTTGATATTCATGATTGAGTATAAATTAATTAAACTAGGGACTTGACAGACTTCCATATCCTATTAGTTTAATTAGAGACATTGTGTTGAAGGAAGGATGCAATTGTAACCTATAAACTATAACAGAAGGGTTCTTTGTTAGATACTTATTCACCTCATTAAGGACAACACCATGAACCATATGCTAGGTGTTATTCATGGTTAGTAGAAGCCCTAATTGATATAAGTGAGTTATAATCAATTAGGGAATTGGAAGGAGTTCCAATTACACCCTGAATGGAAAGAGTTCCATTGTGCACACCTTGTGCTATTCCTACTACTTGATGATGTGAACCCAATGGGTCACACACTGATCATGCAAGAAGGGCTTTAAAGTCTATGAGAGAAAGGGTTTTAGTGAATAAAGAATAGTTCTTTATATGCCTATTTGTATTTGATACAAATAATAGGGGTTAATGCGCAATTAAGTGTAATTACACATAACCCTATTAGGGTTTCTTCCCTATGGCCAGCCCCCTTTAGTGGGCTGCCTATATAAGTCACACTTATGTGTGACATGGCATAATAGGCTTGCACAATAAACCCTAGCCGTCCAGCCCCTTGGAGGCTCTCTTCTCTCTCTCTCTCTTCTCCACCTCTAGCAACAACAAGGAAGAAGAAAGAAAGGACTTGAAGCTCTAGCTAGGTGTGGATACCGTTGGAGGCAGCACACTTGGGCTGCTCATTCACCGCTGTCCGGAATCAAAGCTTGGAGCAAAAAGGAGAAGACAAAAAAATTCTGTAAGTGTTCTAACCCTCTTTGTAGTTAGGGTTTGATTTTGTGTTATGCATAGTTAGATTCATGGGATTGGGAATCGTAGGAAAAATTTTTTATATTCCGCACTTTGTATTTTTCCCTCTTGTTCGATTCCCAACAAATGAAAGAATCCAATTTCAAGAAGGTAAGAGTTTAGAACTCACATTCTCATAATATGGATCGATCTTGGGATATTCATCGAATGGTGGATGAGTAATGTCAGTCTTCACAAATTTTGTCCCACTGCACAAGTTCACATACCAATTTAGTTGTGGGAGGGGTGGAGGTTGATTTCCTTCAAGGTCATCATCCTCGTCATTGTAAGTCATCCCTGTAGCAGATCCAACTGTGGAGCTGTGTCCCCTTGCCCGTCGGCCCTGAAATTCAAATGCATGTCAAGTGGAGTCTTTCTTATGATCTTAAAAAGAGTTTAAGAGTTTGGGGAGCTCACCCCTTGAGGTGGGGGGCCAGTGACCCTAGGATTCATCAGATATTGTCGACAGAAGGCAGTGTATTCTATGCGAGGGGAGGTAAATCCCTCAGCATCCCAACCCCTCAGAGCCTCTTCTAGTTCATCCCCCACTAGGTGGCTAGTATGCCTCATGTTCTTTGGTGGCATGGAAGGTGTCACAGCTGCATTCATATTTCCGTGGACTTGTCTCAAGACTCGCTCCCCAAGATACCAGCATCTTCCTGTGGGGCCTTCAAAAAGGACCCTTTTGCTTGTCAACTCCAAACAAGAGGAGTACTTCTCGGGTAGCCTATGCTCCTGTTGGGAATCATACAAGAGGGAAGAATAGAAGTGCGGAATATAAAAATTTTTCCCTTTGATTCCACAGCCCATGAATCTAACTATGCATATACAAAATCAAACCCTAGCTATGAAGAGGGTTAGAACACTTACAGAATTTTTGTCTTCTCCTTTTTGCTCCAAGCTTTGATTCCGGATAGCGGTGAATGAGCAGCCCAAGTGTGCTGCCTCCAATAGTATCCACACCTAGCTAGAGCTCCAAGTCCTTTCCCTTCCTTTCCCTTGTTGTTGCTAGTGTAGGAGAAGAGAGGAGAGAGAGAGGGAGGCTGGAAAATTTCGGCCAGCCCTTGGGGTTTCTTCTTGTGATGATGTCATCACATCAAAGTGTGACTTATATAGTCCACACTCAAGGGGGCCGGCCCTAGGGGGAAACCCTATTAGGGTTTTATGCAATTTCCCTAAATTGCACAATAACCCCTATAAATTATATCAAATATAAATAGGCCACAAAGAACCATTCTTTCATTCACTCTTACCCTTTCTCTCATAGACTTTAAAGCTCATCTTGCATGATCAGTGTGTGACCCATTGGGTTCACATCATCAAGTAGTAGGAATAGCACGAGGTGTGCACAATGGAATTCTTTCCATTTAGGGTCTGATTGGAACTCCTTCCAATCCCCTAATTGATTATAACTCACTTATATCAATTAGGGCTTCTACTAACCATGAATAACACCTAGCATATGGTTCATGGTGTTGTCCTTAATGAAGTGAATATGTATCTATCAAAGAACCCTTCTGTTATAGTTTATAGGTTACAATTGCATCCTTCCATTTACACAATGTCTCCAATTGAACTAATAGGACATGGAAGTCTGTCGAGTCCCTAGTTCAATTACTTTATACTCATTCATAAATATCAACTCAATGATGAACTTATGGAAACTCCTTTCCATATTCACACTGCCATGGCCATGGACTGAATGAGTTATATTATGAATGATATATGAGACATTCTCTCTCTTTTTCCTGAGAGTAATGGATTCCTTGTCGATCACTCATATGCCTTCATACATATAGCAATAGGGCCAATGAACACCTTTACAGACCCATGAATAGAATCTGCACTTAGTGTTATCAAACTTCTAAAGCTACATGCATAAGGTAACTATGGTGTCTCAGGTCTAAGGATTACTTGTACCACTATAACATTGAGAAACTGATTGACAGGCAGGTTAAAACTCCATTCAGTTTATCTCAAATCTTTGGTCACATTCAGTGTACCTATTCTATTAACAGGCACCCACCTGTTGGTTGTAGTGTCTCCACACAAATAGCTTGAGACCAGCTATCCTCCTATAGAGTCAACCTAACAAGTGCTAGTCCTATGGTTCATTACTGTCCATCATAGTGAACCTTCAACTAGGAATGATTTAGGAGTTTAGTACAGAGATATATTTACAGTCTCATAATTACAACTCTTTGTAATTCAATATTCTCAACTCTAACTCCTTGGACATATTATGTAAATATAAATGATGCATATAAACATAATAGAATAAGCCCTTTTATTAAATCAATAATAAATGTGACATATATAAATGAAATCAATTGATTGTTCCTAATCCCTAAACAATCATCTCTATGATTGGCTCTAGGGCATAATCCTAACAATCTCCCACTTGCACTATAGCCAATCCACCATGTATCTCATACCCATATCCTGTCGGTGGTGATCCAACACACTTGGGTTATAGCCTTAGTGAAGGGGTATTCTTTATTCTCTGTTGTATTAAACTTCTATATGTATATGTCATCTCTTCCAATGATCTCTCTAATCACTTGGAATCGCCGCTTAAAGTTTGGACTTTTGATGAGACCGTGGATCCTTGTCTTGAGCACTAGCCTTATTGCTGTCACAAAAGCAATAGTAAAGGCTTCTCAATGTCAGGAACCACTCCTAGTTCTGCAATGAACTTACTCATCCAAACATGCAGCAATGCACTCAAATTTACAGCTCCACCATTTAAGGTGAGATCATACCTCGATGTTGATCTCCTATCATCATCGTCAGATTGAAAATCTGTATCCGTTATACCAACCATTTCTAAGTTTCTTTCTCCATAGACAAAGCATGGGTCCTTAGTTCTTCCCAAGTACTTAAGGATAGCTTTGACTTCTTCCCAGTATACCTTATCTGGGTCTACCTGATATCTGCTCGTAACATTTACAGCAAAACTGATATCTGGTCATGTACATAGCATAGCATATGCTTTTAGACAACTTGATTTCATGTCTGACAGGAATTAGACTTCTCTTGAAATCATGCATTTTGAACCCATTCAAAATCTTGTCTACGTACATCGATTGGGAGAGACTTAGCATCCTTTAAGATCTATCTCTATAGACCTCTATTCCTAGAATATAGGATGCTTCTTCCAAATCTTTTATGGAGAAACTTTGTGAAAAACCAATTTTTCACTTTTGACAACGTCTCTACATTATTCCCTAATAAGTAGAACGTCATTCACTTATAGGACCATAAATGTGATCGCACTCCCACTAACCCTTTGTACAATCATGGTACAATAACGGGTTCTATCTCAACAGGGACAGGGGTTGCATCAATGTTGGTTTGTGTCTCATTAGACAACTCTTTGAGTTCTATTTTCCTGTTATTGCCTCCTTCTTGAATAAACTCTTTTTCAAGAAAGATTGCAAACTTACTAACAAACACTTTTGTTTATCAGGATGATAGATATGATATCCTAAACTCCTTTTAGGATAAACCACAAACCTACATTTAAATTATCTTGATTTCCAATTTGGTTACATCATGTGTCTCTACATATGCAGTGCAACCCCATACCTTAACATGCTTAAGGTTTGGTGCTTCCCTTTCCATATCTCATATGGGTCTTAAGGGACAGCCTTGGTTTGAATTCTGTTTCACAGGTACGTGGCAATTTCTAGGGCATATCCTAACAAGGATAATATTAGGTCGTTGTAACTTATCATGGACCTAACCATATCCAATAAGGTTCTATTCCTCCTTTCTGACACACCATTAAGCTGTGGTGTTCCAGGAGGTGTCCATTGAGATAGAATGCCCGCTTGAACAAGATGATCTAAAAAACTCACCAGTTAAATATTCTCCTCCTCGATCCGATCGAAGAGCTTTAATACTTTTACTAGTTTGTTTCTCTACTTCATATCTGAATTCTTTGAACTTTTCAAATGCTTCAGTTTTGTACTTCATCAAGTACACATACCCATACCTAGAATAATCATCGGTAAAGGTTATAAAGTAAGAGAAACCTCCACGAGCATGTATGCTCATAGGACCACATACATCACTATGTATTAATCCTAATATGTCTGTAGCTCTCTCACACCGTGACCGGTGAAAGGTGACTTGGTCATTTTACCTAGTAAACAGGATTCACAAGTTGGAAAGGGCATAGAAACCAATGGAACCAATTGTCCATCCTTACACATCTTGTTAATCCTATTCTCACTGATATGACCTAGTCTCAAGTGCCAGTCATATGCGGAGTTTTCTTCATCTCTTGTTCTTTTGGGTTTGTTTGCATTCAATTTAGAACTATCATGCTCTATGCAATTAACATTTGCAATAAAGTTTAGAAAATAAAGGCCATTCACATAAACTCCAGAAGTAATGAACTCTTCATTTTTAAATAAAGAACATTTATTCTCCTCAAAAACAAACCTAAATCCTTGTTTAGATAATACTGAAATAGAAATAATGTTTCTTATAACTTCTGGAATATAAAGACAGCCTGATAATTCTAAACTACTCCCACTAGGCAAAGTCAAGCAGCAAGTCCCCACGGCTAATGCAGCAACGTTTGCTCCATTTCCCACTCGTAGGGTTACTTCTCCTTTACTCAGCCTTCTGCTTCCCACTAGGTCCTGCATGGAATTACAAATATGAGAACTCGCACCAGAATCTAGTACCCAAGTGGAAGCAGAGCTAACACTCATGTTAGTCTCAAGTATAAGAGCATAATCCATACCTTCCGAAGGTTGGTTCCTTAGAGTATCCAGATACTCTTGGCAGTTACGTTTCCAATGCCCATCTTTGCCGCAGTAAAAACAGATCCCTTTACCTTTCCTCTTCCTTTGGGTACTCTTACCCTTTCTTATTCCCTTGCCTTTAGGCTTGAGCATAGAATTGGAAGCAGGAACTTCAACCCATTCATCACATTCAAGTAAGAACTCTTTGCCATACAACTCTTGTATGTGGATAAATATCTCGGGTGCACTTCCCATGGACTCGTATTGCTTCTTAAGCTCAGGACTTAGAGACACCATCATATAGCATCTCGTCATAAGATCATCATCCATGCGCTTCTGATAAGCGTCTTTCTCTTGCCGAGTTGCAGCCTCAGTAGGAGCATTGGGAAGTGGACTTTGAAGTGCATAGGTAATATTTTCAGAATTCAAAACGATTTTTAAATTCCTTAACCAATCAAGATAATTAGGTCCAGTTAAACGGTTGGTTTCCAAAATGTTGGATAACGGGTTGCGGTGAGCCATTACGGTGATCTACATACAGAAAATTAAACAGAAAATCAGATTTCATTTTTAATCCATAATGATCGGGTCTTTAATCATATGGTACCTCCCACTATTTTATCAAATTCCATACACCCTCTAATGGAATTCGGGAATCTCATTCCTAATGGGGATTGGGGTCCCACTGTGACCTAGAAGCCTCACATGTTAGTTTCTTGACTTCTAACCCACAATAAGAAGACAACTCTTTGTCTATTGCTTCATAAGCAAATTCCAATCGTTTTGCCTCTAGGGTACATACTCCTCACATGTTAGTTTCTTGGAATACTTCCCTAGTTAAGTTAAGCCCATCATTCACACAGGTATGTTTCACCAAATATATACCTCACATGTTAGTTTCTTGGTATATACCAGCTTAGGCACCCCATGATATCTAAATATGTGATAGTTTCAAGTAATGTCTTTAATATGGGTAGCTCCTACATGTCTGCAGCCAGGTACCCACATTAAGGGACGTTAGATGATCCTATAATGATGGAAGGCAATGAAGAATCCATTCCCTAATGTATTCTCCATTTCCAACTTAATATTAAAAGAGAGGGGTTTTTAAGGGTCTCATCAAATTAACATACATCTCATGCATATAAATAAAAATTGAACAGCATAAAATAATAATAATCCACTTATCGATATTAGTCCCTAAAAGGAGACATATAACGATCTATGGATTTGGAGCTATCACTATTAATCTCATTAAAAGCTCCCACTATGATGATTATGGACTTTGAGAGGATTCAATCCAAGCCAATAGATTGAATCCAAGGTCTAAGGTGGGTGTAGGTGATCGTAAAATAACACATTCAAAACATGCATGCTGTCTTGAAACACTTCTCTAAGCTTTCAAGTCCTTCAATCTGCTCCCTTGGCTTGATGGTCTCCACCATTGGCTTGTTGGGCTCTATCATGCTCCTTTGGGTCCACCATGCTCCTTAGTGCGCTCTCGATTACATAACATTTACATAATTTAAAGAAAGGGATACATAAGGGGAATGTGGGGTACATAAGAGAATGATAGAGAGAGAGAGGGAGAGGGAAGGCGGCATGCAAGCCCCAAATAAATTACATCACCTTAATAAAATTACAACTCTTGTAAATAATAACATCCCATTCATAAGACGGCCAATCACAATTGGTTTAAAGGGTATAGTCCATAATCATCATCCAAACACATACATACAATCTCATTGTATAATGTAAAGAAAAACTGTAAGCATTAAAACATATGGGCATTATGGTAATTCTCTTGAATGATTTACATTAATCTCATTAATGCACCCTAATCTTATTAGGTATTAACAAAAATATCCAGAATTAAATAAAGTCTTAACATTTAAGACATTTTAGTTTCAATTAATCAAATTAATTTAAACATATAAAGTTTCCTAAAATAACTCTAATATCCAATATTAGGGTTTCCTTAATTAAACAAATCAATTTCATTTAATTAAGAATTTCCAGATTTTAATTTAATCCCCAATTGTATTTTAAACCATTTAAAACATTATAAAATTAATCAATATTAATTAAATAATTAACATGGGAATTAAATAAAATCATTTAAATGATGAATTAGTGTATTAGGGTTTCCTAAAACCCTAAAACCTAAATGCATAACCCTAAACCCTAAATGCAAGCCCTAATCATTAAATTCCTTATGATTGGTCATTTAATGTCCAATCATTAAAACCCTAGGTTCATACGGTATTTAATAAAAGGGATTAGGGTTTAATTAATGCCAAATAGGGTATTAATTACCCTTAATTAATTACACTAATTAGGGTTTCCAAAATCCTAACCCTAGACATCATTTATGGTATTAATTATGCCCTAACAATTAATAACCATGATTGGTCATTTAATGACCAATCATTAACTCTTAATAAAGGTAATTAATATTCCAATTAGGGTTTTAATTAATGCCATAATGAAATTAGGGTTTCATCATTAACTCAAAATTAGGGTTTCATCCTTAACTCTATGCAGCCGTCACTACCAAGGAGGCTGCCTGAGCTTGGCTAGGCTGCCATGGCCACCAACGACTGTGGGAGGCCATGGGCAACCATGGGAGAACATCCTAGGGGTGTGGGACAAGCCTCTGGACACGTGAGGAGTGGTGGAAGTGGCTGCCATCATCAAAAACAATCAGGGTTTCCAAAACCCATTGCTGGAGCCATTGTTGCAGACCTTGAAGGTCACAATAGCTTCTAAATCCTTATTAATTCGACTCCTCCATTGAAACCAGCCTTTGTATCATGTCCCTACATGAAATACTAAGCTAATAGAAGAGGTTTGGATGATCAAATCATCACCAATTGTTCTAAACAATTAAAGCAACAGCATGCTGCCCAGAATTTGACAGCATACTGTCCATGGTCAGAAATTGATTTAAAAGCCAGCAAGATGAATGAATTAGGCTACCAAACGAATTTTCCCATTATCCTACATGTCTTAGGAAACTAATGCAATTGGTTTCATGCAATTTGGAGTTCCCTAACTCAAGTTCTAATCAAAACTCCATTGATGACTTTTCTGCAGAGAAAATCTGCTATGCTGTTCATGAAAAATTTTCAAACTTTTTGAATCTTTTTCCATCAAAACCTTTTTGAAACTTAAAGAAAATCATATACACATGATATATGATGATCCTAAAATAGATTTGCATCAAAAATACAGAAGCTTTGATTGAATTTAATTGCAAGAACCTCTGGGTTCTAAAACCCAGATTCGACCCTCTGCAGAAAACCCAGTTTTCCTTTTTCTTCTTCTTCCAATTCAAACCCTATACAACCTTTGCATCAATGGTTACCTTTAACCATGATTTAGAAGAGGAATAGAAGAAGAATAGACCTAGGGTTCCAAACCCTAGGTTCGGCCAGAGAGAAGAACAATTATGCAGTAAAAATTCTCCAGATTTTTGAATCATTCAACTACACCATAAATTCCAGCCCATATGTATTTTGTATTATGCATAGCCATGGCTCTGATACCACTGTTGGGAATCATACAAGAGGGAAGAATAGAAGTGCGGAATATAAAAATTTTTCCCTTTGATTCCACAGCCCATGAATCTAACTATGCATATACAAAATCAAACCCTAGCTATGAAGAGGGTTAGAACACTTACAGAATTTTTGTCTTCTCCTTTTTGCTCCAAGCTTTGATTCCGGACAGCGGTGAATGAGCAGCCCAAGTGTGCTGCCTCCAACAGTATCCACACCTAGCTAGAGCTCCAAGTCCTTTCCCTTCCTTTCCCTTGTTGTTGCTAGTGTAGGAGAAGAGAGGAGAGAGAGAGGGAGGCTGGAAAATTTCGGCCAGCCCTTGGGGTTTCTTCTTGTGATGATGTCATCACATCAAAGTGTGACTTATATAGTCCACACTCAAGGGGGCCGGCCCTAGGGGGAAACCCTATTAGGGTTTTATGCAATTTCCCTAAATTGCACAATAACCCCTATAAATTATATCAAATATAAATAGGCCACAAAGAACCATTCTTTTATTCACTCTTACCCTTTCTCTCATAGACTTTAAAGCTCATCTTGCATGATCAGTGTGTGACCCATTGGGTTCACATCATCAAGTAGTAGGAATAGCACGAGGTGTGCACAATGGAACTCTTTCCATTTAGGGTCTGATTGGAACTCCTTCCAATCCCCTAATTGATTATAACTCACTTATATCAATTAGGGCTTCTACTAACCATGAATAACACCTAGCATATGGTTCATGGTGTTGTCCTTAATGAAGTGAATATGTATCTATCAAAGAACCCTTCTGTTATAGTTTATAGGTTACAATTGCATCCTTCCATTTACACAATGTTTCCAATTGAACTAATAGGACATGGAAGTCTGTCAAGTCCCTAGTTCAATTACTTTATACTCATTCATAAATATCAACTCAATGATGAACTTATGGAAACTCCTTTCCATATTCACACTGCCATGGCCATGGACTGAATGAGTTATATTATGAATGATATATGAGACATTCTCTCTCTTTTTCCTGAGAGTAATGGATTCCTTGTCGATCACTCATATGCCTTCATACATATAGCAATAGGGCCAATGAACACCTTTACAGACCCATGAATAGAATCTGCACTTAGTGTTATCAAACTTCTAAAGCTACATGCATAAGGTAACTATGGTGTCTCAGGTCTAAGGATTACTTGTACCACTATAACATTGAGAAACTGATTGACAGGCAGGTTAAAACTCCATTCAGTTTATCTCAAATCTTTGGTCACATTCAGTGTACCTATTCTATTAACAGGCACCCACCTGTTGGTTGTAGTGTCTCCACACAAATAGCTTGAGACCAGCTATCCTCCTATAGAGTCAACCTAACAAGTGCTAGTCCTATGGTTCATTACTGTCCATCATAGTGAACCTTCAACTAGGAATGATTTAGGAGTTTAGTACAGAGATATATTTACAGTCTCATAATTACAACTCTTTGTAATTCAATATTCTCAACTCTAACTCCTTGGACATATTATGTAAATATAAATGATGCATATAAACATAATAGAATAAGCCCTTTTATTAAATCAATAATAAATGTGACATATATAAATGAAATCAATTGATTGTTCCTAATCCCTAAACAATCATCTCTATGATTGGCTCTAGGGCATAATCCTAACAGCTCCCACAGCCTCCATGGATCCCATTCCACCTGTTGAGTTTGAAATAAGAAATGAGAAAAAAGATAAAAAGATAAAAAATAAAAAAAAAATAAAAAAGAGAAAGAAAGATTCTACCATATCAGCAGTCAAGCTGGCAAGATATGCCCTTGCATGGGCATAATCATGTCGATTGGAGGCTCTTGTAGCCAAGCAAGATGGAGCATAATTCTGAAGAATGGGCCATGACATGGCATCACTAGCAAGAGTTGGGCGACACATGTTCAGGTACTCATAGTACCATATCTGTGGAAAATCAAAGAAATAAAAGAAATCATGTATGTGTTAAGTTTCGGGAAATAATAGAGAATTGAATGTTCTTTGTTACCTCCCAAACGAAAGGAAGTCCCCCAAAGTTCTTTGCAACTCCTCGGGACATGTCAGTCATGGAGCGATACATGGTTGCAAAAGCAGCCCCACCCCAATTGTATTTCCCAATTTTGTTCACATCTTCCATGCTAGCTAGCAACTCAAGTCGAGCCATGTCATTGGTGCCCGCAAAAAAGGTACATGAAATCATGTAGAGCAAGAAAGCTCTCACAATGTATTGGGGATCCGTCCCCTCACTCTCTTCCACAATGGCAAAGGTGTTGTAGAGCCAAGTACGGCGTACACCCTTTGGGCTTAGCTCCGCTTCCACCCCGAGTAGAGCTACTATGTAGTTCTGATCCATGTTGGCATGTTCATAGTATTCCAAGCGCTTGCCTTTCAAGCTCAACCCAGTTATCATGGTGAAATCCTTAGGGGTCATGGTCATCTCCCCGAAGCTAAAATGGAAAGTGTTGGTGGTGTCCCACCATAGCTCTGTCAAGGCAAATAATGCTTGCCTATCCCATTGCTCGTTCCATAGAGCATCTAGGAAGGGCCCAAAACCCGCCTTCTTTACTATCTTGCGAGCACGTGGTTGGGCATGCTCTATATGTCTCCACCATGAGATGAGCCCCTTTATTGATGTCCTTGTACGGAGACCTTGGAAGTCGGGCTATGTCAAAGGATTGTGTATTGAGTTAGCATTGAAAACATAGAGATATCGGGCATACATTGGTAACTGATTTCAAATGGTTTTCCAAAAGTTTTAAAATATGGGTTTTGATTCATGAAATGAACTAGAAATGAATGCCCATGACTTTGTGTATTCAAATTCATTGATTTTGTAAGGATTGAACATGGTTTTGTCTTTCGGGCATTTTATCGAACACTTGGTGTGTGACTTGTTTTCAAGCATTGAAATGAAAGATTTTTGTATATCAAATCCTTGCCAAAACCATATGACTGGGTTCTACAATGCAAACCAATTGATTTTTCAAGAATTGAACATGTTTTTGTCTCTTTGGCATTTTATCAAACACTTGGTGGGCATCTTTTCTCAAGCATTGGGAAACAAGCTTCTTGCACATTCAATCCTTGCCAAATCAATGAACTTGGCTTAACAATGATAAAAACAATCAAAAGAAGATCATGGGAATGCATTTTATCCAATAGAAATCAAGATTTCATGATAAACATGTTAAGTTGGGAAGAACTAACCTCATGTTGGGAATGGAGGTATGAGAGATGCTTCTTGGGTTCAAGCAACACCTTGTCTTGGGACTCATCATAGATTGGTGCCTGTCACACCCCATTTTTGTCACCTTAGCTAGGACATATCATTTCATGTAGGATTTTGAGTCCTTGTCGAGTCTAGTCTTTTGCATTGAGTTTCTATAGCATTGAATATCATGTGTATGAATTTTGAAGTGATTTGGAGTTCATTTCGATAGTCAATAAGAACTTTTGCGACTTTAAGGGCATAATCGTCTTTTAAGCCGTATATTTTCCATTTGACTTTGGAATGAATCCCGAGTCATCCCATCAAGTTCATATGGTTATATAGAGTCCATATATAGGTTCAATTTCATGAATTAATGGTTTAAGATCAATTCGGCTCGTAATGGTTCGGGTTGGCTAAAAGACCCTTTCTTGGTTTGCTCAAATTGACTCATAAGACCCAACCAATTTTCTCTCATTTGACCTCAATTGGGCTTTATTTATGTCCTAAACATGTTTAGAAAGATCGATTTTCGATTGGGAAAGCATTCGGTTCGACCTTGTGTACAAACCCAGCTTAGCGACGGTGAAGCACCATGGTTAACCACTTTTGTAAAACCTAACCATGCACCCATGGTTGAGGATTTTTGTCCTAAAATGCCTAAAAATGTGTTCCCCTTCGAAACACGGTCGTTTTGGCTTTTATTTCGTCAAAATCGGACTTAATTTGAAGATTTTAGGACTTCTGAAGCAAGTAGAAGTCAAAACCGAAGCGGAAATGGGAGACCCTCGGGTAACCGTCCGGGGCTGGACGGTCAGCCGTCCAAGCCCAGACGGCTAACCGTCCGGGGCAAGTTGGTCACCCGAGGAATCCTCGTTTAACTCAACTTTTTGACTCTATCTTCCCTCTTTTGACGGTTTCCTCTGCCAAAACAACTTGTCTGAGCTTAGGAGTGTGTAGGTTTGAGTTGTTTGAGCACCAAGAGAGTCTCTAAGAGCCCTAGGATCATTGCTTAATGAATTAATCTTAGCCATTGGTTTAGGGGGTCAGTTCTCTATATAAAGGACATGATATTCAGCACATAAGGGAGGTTAATGGCACTTTACACTTAGAGAGAGAGGGAGCTACGAGTTTGGAGAGCTAGAAGGATTTCAAGAGGAGGCTCTTCAACCCCAAGCAAGCAAGGAAACAAGAGGTTTGAAGACAAAGAAGAGTCTACAAGAGGTAAGCCTATTCCTTTAAGGCTGAACATGAATTTCTGCTTCTCTTTCTTCTCTTTCTTCTTCTTATAGGATAGTTATGGTGCATGCAATTGTTCTTTTTATGAATGGAATTCAATGTTTATGTGATATTATATGAATGATTTTAGGATAGTTTATGGCTTTATATGCTTGATAATCCCTGGTTTGCTAGGGATTTGAAAGTATTACTCTTTTTATCCTCTTAAATCATGCATAGTTCACATGTTTAGGTTGCTGTGATTATTATCATGAATTGATGCTCCTGTTAGTTAGTATATGCTATATGAATGATATTCATGATAATTTGAGCATGTCTTAGAGTCATTTAATAGGTTTTAATGCATAGTTGTGAGATTAGGGTTTCGATAACCCTGAAATTGCGTAGGTCTCGTACAGCATGTTTAGCTTAGTTTTTTGAGTTGTTGCTCATCATAGTCATTCTATGTATGCTACATATAGTTGAATCATGCTAGGTTTGCATTCATATAGTATATTTCATAGGTTTTTATGCATGTTAGTCGAGTCATTGCATGTAGGATTGAGTTAGAGTCCTTAGTTATTCATTATTCTTGTTGTTTGCATGATTAATGGATGATTTTAGGCCTTGTCAAGGTTCTGTCCAGATTAGTATTTTGTTTTCTTTGCATGATTTTGTGCACTTGTAAGGGTGCAAACAGGTACAATGCTTGCCCTATTGCAAATAGGGCTGCTATGGTCTGAAATGGCTAATGATAGGAGCTTGTGCGCTCAGGTAAGTAGGGTTTGAAGGTGCCCCAATTCACCTTTCTTTTTCTTTCTTTTCCCTTCTCCCTCCTAGGGTTACTTCTTAATACAAGTCTATAGTTTTTACCAAAGGTTTCCTTCAATATAAAATTCTGGTTTTTATCAAGGTTTTCCTCTTATGGAAGTTTTCTGTTTTGGATTAAATCAATATATTTTCAAGTGAGGAAACCTAGGGTTTTTACCATAGGTTTGTATTAGGTTGTGACCCTATTCTTTTCGAACTACGTGGACTTTGATCCATGTATTTCGCTGCATGGTACGTAGGCGCTCTTCGTGAGGCTCAAGTCCGTTCTAGGATCCAAGTATCCTAGGTTTTTCTTTTCTTTTCTTCTTTTTTCTGTTTTGTTTTGTTTGATTGATTATGCATGGATGTTTGGATGGAATATATGGTATGCATGCTGCCTTGAGATGATATATGTTGATATTTGAGTGGAAAAGATATTAAGTTAGCCCAATTAAATTAAGAGACCAACTCGGGCGATGTGGGTGCCTATGGGCTTTTGCCCAGAACCTTCCCACATCGTAACTTAGCCCCTGAATCCAATTTTCTGGTTTCAAAGACTTTGCTTTTCCTTTAATGGAGTCATGTGTTTTTTGGAAATAAAACTTTTTTGTGGTTTTCCTCTTTTCCCTAAAAAATGAGGTGGCGACTCCTTTTTGTTTATTGTCTTTCAACCTATTTTTGCCAAACCCTTGTGGGCCGTTTTCCGGGGTTCACAGTGCCTTGTATGTATTCTTGATCACATAATATGGATACTTGATGTTGGAATCATTGCTAGAAGCCATTGTTGGTGGTTGAGCTTGTATGTGAGAAAAATGGGTTTGATAAGAAAGATGATGAATTTGATCTTGCAACTTGATGATTGATGCTTGTTTTTGTTGTTGAATGACTTGTTCTTGATGCTATTTCATGCACACAACTTGAATTGAAAGTGAAACTTTGATTGAGAATGTGTTTGTGAGTGTTTGGAGAAGATGGAATGAGTTTCTAGAGAGAGAAACTCTCTATTTTCGAGTTAGGTATGTGTGTGCATCAAATGGGGGGTCAAGGGTTTAAAAACCCTCAGAATGGGCAGCCCTAGCCTCGGGTAACCGCCCAGCCTGGGGCGGCAAGCCGCTTGGGCTTGGGCGGCAAGCCACCAGCAGCCAGGTGGTCAGCCGTCTCGCCCACTCCGCTTTGCCCGTTTGGCCTTTGCTCGCCTATTTGCGCCTTTGAACCTTCTTTGAGATGAAATCTCAAGCATGTTTTGAGTTGAAAAATGAATGAATATCTTGACTTTGTTTGACATGAAATGGTTTTGAAATGGATTGCATTGGTGGCCCTTGTGTGGGCATGGCATGCTAGTAGGGTTGAACAACCCTCTCTATGCATGTGACTTTTGATCATTAGGGATGAATTCCCTCTTATGTCACTATGATTCATTGTCATTTGGGATAAAGATACCTTCCCTATATGCATGTGAATGATTGCTTTCATGAGGAGAATGTGTCTCCTATGTGAGTTGATGTTTGAGTTGAGGCACGAATAGCCTCCATGTGAGATGACTTGGCGAATTTGTTGAGTGTTGGTAAGTAGAAGCTTACCTTTGTCTTGATGACTTAGTGAGAGAAAGATGCAATCTTTCTCATGATTACATGCTTACCTTGATGACCTGAAAGATGCAATCTTTCCCATGATTTGTGTTTACCTTGATGGTTTGAATATGAGAAGGATGCGATCTTTCTCATGCTATGTGTTCACCTTGAGAGTTTAACATAAGAAAGATGCAATCTTTCTCATGTTACATGCTTACCTTGATGACTTGAAAGATGCAATCTTTCCCATAACTTGTGTTTACCTTGATGGTTTGAATATGAGAAAGACGTGATCTTTCTCATACTATGAGTTCACCTTGAGAGTTTGATACGAGAAAGATGCAATCTTTCTCATGTCACATGTTTACCTTGATAGTTCGAAAGATGCAATCTTTCCCGTGATATGTGCTTACCTTGATTGATTTGAGCAAGAGAAGGACGTGATCTTTCTCGTGTTATGTGATTACCTTGATATTTGAATGATAACTGTGATGATTTGAGAAGGATGTATCTTTCTCATGTTTTGAGATAGCCTTGATGGCATAGTTTTACCTCGTACTATTCGCCAGAGCCATTGGTGTAGTATGGGAAGATCTTTCATTGAACGCAGATTCGGTGTAAGATATGGATACCTCGTATTATTCGCCAGAGCCATTAGCGTAGTATGGGAAGATCTTTCATCGAACGCAGATTCGGTGTAAGATATGGATACCTCATATTATTCGCCAGAGCCATTGGCGTAGTATGGGAAGATCTTTCATCGAACGCAGATTCGGTGTAAGATATGGATACCTCGTATTATTCACCAGCGTGACTGGTATAGTATGGGAAGACCTTTCATAGAACGCAGATTCGGTGTAAGCTATGGATACCTCGTATTATTCACCAGAGCCATTGGTGTAGTATGAGAAGACCTTTCATCGAACGTAGTTCGATGTAAGCTGTGGATACCTCATTTTGTCCCCCAGTGAAATTGGTATGCAGTATGAGAAGAGTTCTGTAGAACTTATGAGGAGTACCTTTGTGCTTGTGTATGATGAATTCGAAGAATTCAATGATATGATCACTCTCTTTTCCCCAGTGGGTCTTGATGAAATCAATTCCCCGGGCAAAAATGGGTTGTTCTTTTGGTCATTGGTTCGCAAGTGAAACTTGCTCACCAATGAGGGGCTTCTGTCACACCCCATTTTTGCCACCTTAGCTAGGGTTTGTCATTGCATGTGTCTTTTTGTTTCCTTTTTGAGTCTAGTCTTTTGCATTGAGTTTCTAGAGTCCTAAGGATGATGTGTATGAATTTTGGTTCAATTTGGAGTTGATCTTGAGGGTTAATAAGAACTTTTGTGACTTGAGGGGCATAATCGTCTTTTAGGTCACAAACTTTCCATTTGACCTTGAAATGATCTCCAAGTTGCCAATTGGAGTTCATATGGATGCATTTGAGGTATTTATGGGTTCAATTCGATGAATTGATGGTTCGGGATTAGAATGGCTCAACAAGGCTCAGGTTGGCTAAGAGACCTATTTCGGGTTAGCTCGAATTGGCTTATGATTTTCACTCCATGACTACTCATTTGACCTTGATTAGTCTTAATTTCATCCCTAAATGTGTTTAGGGAGGTTGAATTTCGAATTGGAAAGCATTCGGTGCGACCCTATGTGCATACCTAAGCTAAGCGATGGTGAGGCATAGCGGTTAACCGCCTTTGTAGGACCCAACCATGCAGCCATGGCTAGGGTTTCTTGCCCTCAAGTGACTCAAATTACATTCCCCTTCGAAACACGGTCATTTTGGCTTTCGTTTCGTCAAAATCGGAGTTGATTTGAGCCCTGAAACACATTTGGAAGTCGAAAGGGTCAAAATTTGGGCTGAGGATGACAGGGCCTCGGGTGACCACCCAGGCTTGGGCGGCTAGCCGCCTGGGCCTAGGTGGCTAGCCACCCAGCCCCAGGTGGTCACCCGAGCCACTTTCCTTTTTTGAGCTTTGACGCGGCTCCTTCCCTATTTTCTCGGATTTGCACGCCTCCAGTCGCCATTTAACCCTAATTTCAGCCCTTTTTGACCTACTTGAGCCCCAAGGGAACCTCTAAGAGCCCTTGGATCAATACCTAGGGTTTTAATCCCAACCATTGAGGGTTTTCCCTCAATCCCTATAAATACCCCCTTATACTTCAGCAAGAGGGGAGGCAATTTCTGAAGTGTGAGGCATGCGTGAGACTTGGAGGCTATGGCAGCCATCCTTAGGGTAGTTTAACCTAAACTTTGAGTGAGAGAGTGTGAGAGAAAGCTTGAAGGAAGGCTGGAGTTGGGCTTGAAGGCTTGAAGGAAGGAATTCCCAGCAGTGCATAAGAGGAAGAGGACTCTCTACAGCAGCCACCATAGGTATACTCCTCCCCCTTTCTCTCTTTCATTCAAAATAGGGTTTCCTGCATAGGATAGCATTATTTTATGTGCAAGCTTATATTTTTATCATGTGTTGATGCTTCTAATGCTTAGAATGCATGGTTAGGATGTTGTTTATGGCTGGTTTTGCATGATATAATGTCATTCTATGTGGTTTTAGGAGCGTTTGTGTTTTTAGGGTTTTTAGAGTCTTTTCTAGGGTTTTGCATTGAATAGTCATTATTTCATGTTAAAGCTTGTGTTTTTACCATGTCTTGTTGCTTCCATTGGTATGTATGCATGATTAGGATGATATTCATGGGCTGTTTAGTATGCTAGGATGTTATTTCATGTGATTTACTGCATGTTTGGGATTCTAGGGTTTCCTTAGTGCTGAAATTGGTTTTCTGCATGAAATAACTCTTTTACATATTAAAGCTTGTGTTTTTACCATGTCTTGTTGCTTCCATTGGTATGTATGCATGATTAGGATGATGGTCATGGGCTGTTTAGTATGCTAGGATGTTATTTCATGTGATTTACTGCATGTTTGGGATTCTAGGGTTTCCTTAGTGCTGAAATTGGTTTTCTGCATGAAATAACTCTTTTGCATATTAAAGCTTGTGTTTTTACCATGTTTTGTTGCTTCCATTGGTATGTATGCATGATTAGGATGATATTTATGGGCTGTTTAGTATGCTAGGATGCTATTCCATGTGATTTACTGCATGTTTGGGATTCTAGGGTTTCCTTAGTGCTGAAATTGAGTTTATGCTTAGAATAGCGTTATTCCATGTAAAAGCCTATGTCTTTATCATGTGTGGATCATTCTATTGGTTAATATGCATGGATTAAATGCTGTTCACATTCTGTTTTGCATGGTTTAGAGTGATTTCATGCGATTTTATGCACTAGTGTGATTCTAGGGTTTCATTCATCCTTGTGTTAGGAAAGTTGCATATAGCTTAGGATTTTTCTTTGCTTTCTTCATAATTGCTGCATATGTGTTGCATATTAGATAAATATGACATTTTTGCATCTTTGGTAGTTGGTTTTAGGGTTTTTTGCATGTCATTGCATGTAGGGTTGAGTTA
Organism: Liquidambar formosana; assembly: GCA_039720395.1. Classification (NCBI taxonomy): domain Eukaryota; kingdom Viridiplantae; phylum Streptophyta; class Magnoliopsida; order Saxifragales; family Altingiaceae; genus Liquidambar; species Liquidambar formosana. The sequence continues at coordinate 32,741,467 of CM077821.1, read as the reverse complement.
GGGTTTTAGTTATCTTATGATTCATGTTGTTTGCATGACTTGTGGTTGATTTTAACCTCTATTTCAATTCTGTCCAGATTTGTTTAATGGCTTTAATGATGAGTTTTGAGCATGTGTTAGCCTATGTTTAGGCATGATAATTGCTTGATTGGAACCTAGCTTGGTTGTTGGTATTTTTGGTATATTGGCATGGGAATTGCAGGTGCTTTGACAGGTACAACAGGTGCAACTCCCCCACCAATGTGGGGTGGTTATTTTGGCTATTGCAAGATGAAATCTTGCGAATAAGATAATTACCTTATGCAATAGGGTGGTTATTTTGACAGGTTGCTTTTGCTTAAAGGTAAGTAGGGTATGAGGGTGCCCCAATTCACCCTTCTTTCCTTTCCTTGAAACTTTCCCTTTCTCCCCCCTAGGGTTGTTTCCTAATAGAGGGGTAGGGTAATTCCTATAGCATCCTTTCATAAAAATACCTTTAAATCAAAGTTTCCATCTTTATCAAATTCTGTGTTTACTAAAGATCTTTTGAGAATCATTTATTTTGGAAACTTACCATGTTTTACTTGAAAGGAAACTTAGGGTTTACCATAGGCCTCGATTAGGTTATAACCCTATTCCCATTCGAACTACGTGGACTTTGATCCATGTATTTCCATACATGGTACGTAGGCGCTCTTCGTGAGGTTCAAGTCCGCCCTAGGATACTAAGTATCCTAGGTTTCCCCTCCCCTCTTTCTTTTTTCTGTTTTTCTTTGATTTGCTTGATTATATGAATGAATGAATGAATGATATGCATGCTGTCTTGTGATGATAATTGTTGATTTGTCTGTGTGATTAAGACTTTGATTTAGCCCAATTAAATTAAGAGACCGTTTAGGGCGATATGGGTGCCTATAGGCTTTGCCTAGAACCTTCCCATATCGTAACTTAGCCTCCGAATCCCTGATTTCTCTGGTTTCCAAAAGATCATTTGCCTTACCATTTTTAAATATGGAGTCAATCTTTTGTTTTCCTAAAACAAAACCGTTTTTTAGGGTTTTCCTTGTTTCCTTTAAAAAATAAGGTGGCGACTCCTTTTCTTTTTTCAAACCCTCCCATGGGCCTTGTGTCACCTTTTCTAGGGTCCACAGGTTTAGATGAAGTTCATGGCAAACCTAAGGCACCATTAGGAGGTAGCCCCTTTTTATTGCAAATGTGGCTGCTCGAGCGCTTGAATTTTCTATCTCCTACCACTATCAATCCATACAAGCCTCAGCACTTCTGTCTACGCCGAGTTGAACTTCCTGGGCCTTTCTCTTTAAGAGATTGGTTAGGTTACTTTCAAACGCTGTCATGGCGAAACATCAAATGGTATGTCTTCACATGGGGGTGTAAAGAACAGGTACTTTTTCGAACTTCGGGGTGTGCTTTTGTCAAACTCATAGGGCTGAGATCGACTTCCTTCTATTGGACTTCGAGAATTCTTCGCCAGATGGGTGCCATGCAAACCATACCGTCCTTAACAAGACCTTGTTGCTTTGTGGAACCTGTCGGTCTTACCATAATCAAGTGGGCGAGGACTCGCTGGCCTACAGACCTGAAATTGACTCGAATTGCCAACACTGAAGGACCTTTCAAGATGAGTCAAGAATATAAGCAATGGTTGAAGGATGATTTGGGCGAAAGGGAGGCCTCTCGCAGAGAAAGAATTTATGACCTCATCAAGGACACGAGACTTGGGCTTTGCAGAGAAGACATTCTTGAAGCAGTGGAGGCAGCACACGACCACGATTTACGAAAGAAAAGAAGACTCGAGAGAGAAAGAAAGAAGACAGACAAGACGACTCTGAAGAAACTCAAGAAGACCTAAAGACTTAAGAAGTAGAATATCTATGGCATGTCAATAGCTCTTTTACTTAACACCAATTAATTGTTATGTCAAACAATTAGTTTCAAATGAATTGCCAATAATAATTTGATTGTGTTGTTTGGACCACACCCAAAGTAACTTTATGGGTTGCCTACGTATCCCCTTTTTTTTTTCTTTTTCTTTTCTTTTTTTTTTTCTTTTTTTTTCTCTTTTTTTTTCTCTTTTTTTTTTCTTTTTCTTTCTTTTCTTCTTTTTTTTCTTTTTTTTTCTTTTTGGGGAATCAGGTCCTCGTAGTTCAAATGCCTTAACCTTTGCCTAGGCCGCCTTTACAGGTTTTCAACCTAGCAAGCCTCATACATAATACTTCTTTAATTGATCCAAATTGGTAGGACGAGCGAACTCGATCCCATCCAAATCCATAAGTCGAACAGCCCCTGCTGGCAATATTTCTTTGATGACGTACGGACCACCCCAACTTGGTTTGAACTTTCCTCGTGGATCGAAAATTGGAGCTCGGATCTCCTTCAATACCAAATCCCCTTTTTTCAAGCCTCTGTCTTTGACATGTTTGTTGAACGCCCTTGCGACTCTTCTCTGGTACCCTTGCACATGGTATAGAGCCCTCAATTGTCTTTCATCTAACAGCACCAGCTCATCATAACGGCCTTTAATCCAGTCCACCTCTGCCAGCTGACTTTCCACAGCAACTCTTAACGAAGGAACTTCCAATTCCACTGGTAGAATGGCCTCCATCCCATACACTAAAGCATACGGCATAGTCCCTGTTGACGATCTGACTGACGTTCTGTACCCCCATAATGCCAATGGTAGTTTCTCATGCCAATCAGTGTACGTGTCAGCCGTTTTCTGTAGTATCTTCTTGATGTTCTTGTTGGCGGCTTCCACTGCACCGTTAGTTTGTGGGCGATACGGGGATGACAAGTGATGAACGATCTTATACTTCTGCAAGAGTTCTTTAGTTTCCTTCGGGAAATGCTGACCGTTATCTGAAATAACCTCATGCGGTACCCCATATCGGTAGATAATGTTGAGCTGTATGAACTGTGCGACCTTTTTGGCATTCAAAACCTTGTAGGAAGCTGCTTCCACCCACTTGGTGAAGTAATCGATGGCTACCAAGATATATTCGTGATCATTGGATGCCTTTGGCTTAATCTGTCCGATGATACCTATTCCCCATACTGCAAACGGCCACGGAGTTGACATACTTTTTAAGGGCATGGAGGGCAAGTGTTGTCCGTTGGCGAAGAGCTAACACTTATGGCACTTCTTAACGTAGGCATAGCAATCCCTTTCCATTGTAGACCAGTAGTACCCTAGTCTCATGATCTTCTTAGCCAGCATGTATCCGTTCATATGCGGAGCCCCTACTCCTTCATGAATTTCTTTGACGAGTCTTCTAGCTTCTTCCTCCGTGACACACAGCAAGTGAATCCCGTCGTAGGACTTCCGATACAGTTTCCCTCCGCATACCACATAATGGCTTGCCAATCTCCTCAATGTTCGTCTGTCCACACGAGATGCTTCCTCTGGATATTCCCTTTCCTCGATGAGCCTCCTTATGTCATAAAACCAGGGGTGATTGTCTACTACCTCCGCTTCTCGAATGTAACAACAATAAACAGGTTTCTCTCTGCATTCGATCACGAGTGGTTTCACACTTCCTCCTTCTGGTATCTCCACTACCGAAGCTAGAGTTGCTAGAGCGTCAGTAAACTGATTCTTGTTTCTTGACAGATAATTGAACTCGATCTCTGCAAACTCTTTGGTCAATGCTTCCAAATAAGCGTGATATGGCAGCAGCTTCTCGTCACCAGTTTTCTACTCCCCTTTTATCTGACAAATGATTAATGCTGAATCCCCGAACACCTCGAGTTCCTTTATTCCCAATTCTAATGCAGCTTCCAATGCTAGGATGCAGGCCTCATATTCCGCAATGTTGTTGGTAGCTTCAAACCCCAACTTGACTGCTAGTGGCGTGAAGGCTTCTTCGGGTGAAACTAGTAGCACTCCTATTCTATAACCTTTTCTGTTTGCAGCTTCGTCGAAGTAAACTCTCCAAACCTTCTTCTTGATTTCAAGGCTGTCTTCATCGGGGAACTCATCATTGAATTGGGTTGATGATGACACAGGGCAACTTGCCAAGTGGTCTGCAACAACACTTCCTTTAATGGACTTCTGCGCCAGGTACTTTATGTCGAATTCATTGAGGAGAAGCGACCAACGAGCCGTCCTATACGATAGGACTAGTTTTTCTAGCAAATACTTCAAAGGATCCAAGCGACTTATCAGCAGGACTTCGAAAGACATCATGTAATAACGGAGTTTCTGAGTGGCCCACACCAATGCTACGCAAGCCTTTTCTAGTGCATTGTACTTTACTTCATAATCTGTCATTTTCTTGCTCAAGTAGTAGATAGCATTTTCCTTTTTTGACCCTTCAAGGTATTGAGCTAACATGGCTCCCGTCGCGGTTTAAGTGACCGTTAAGTATAACAGTAACGGTTCACCTTGCCGTGGGGGAACTAAGATTGGGGGATTGCTCAGATACATTTTAATGGTCTCGAAGGCTTCTTGACAATCCTCATTCCATTCCTTGGACACGCCCTTCTTAAGTAACTTGAAAATCGGCTCACATACGATAGTCAGATTAGCGATGAACCGACTTATGTATTGAACTCTTCCTAGAAAACCTCGGATCTGCTTTTCAGTTCTTGGTGGCTCTATCTCCGTGATAGTTTTATCTTCCCTGGATCAACTTCAATTCCCCTCTGAGTGATCATGAAACCCAGCAACTTTCCTGCGGTGACTCCAAAGGCACACTTCTGAGGGTTCAATCGGAGGTTGTACTTCTTCGCCCATTCTAAGAACTTCTCCAATGCAGCGAAATGTCCTTCCCTGTCTATGGACTTCACGATCATGTCATCGACGTAAACCTCGACTTCTTTATGGATCATATCATGTAATAGGGTTGTAGCTGCTCTTTGGTAAGTAGCCCCGGCATTTCTCAAGCCAAAAGGCATTACCTTGTAACAGTACGTTCCCCATTGCGTGATAAAAGCTGTTTTCTCCATGTCTTGAGGCGCCATCTTTATCTGGTTGTAACCGGAGAACCCATCCATAAAGGAGAGAAGAGCATGGCCTGCTGTACTGTCCACCAACACATCAATATGTGGTAAAGGGAAATCATCTTTAGGGCTCGCAGCATTAAGGTCACGGAAGTCTACACACATTCGCACTTTCCCATATTTTTTAGGCACAGGCACTATGTTAGATAGCCATTCAGGGTACTCCACAACTTAGAGAAACCCTGCATCTAATTGTTTAGTTACTTCTTCTTTTACTTTCAAAGCCCATTCTGGTTTTAATCTTCTCAATTTCTGCTTTATAGGCTTTTTAGTGGGATTAGTGGGGATGTAATGTTGCATAATATCCGGATCAATGCCAGGCATATCTTCATAAGACCATGCAAAGGCCTCTATGTTGGCTTTTAGAAGTATTATCAATTTTTCTTTTTCAGCAAGCGAGAGAGTTATCCCAATTTTAATTATCCTTGGCAATTCATCTGTCCCTAGATTGATTAATTCCAATTCATCCATGTTAGGTTCGATAACACCCCTTTTCCTTTGCTCGACGAGCTCCGGAGGGACGTCATTCCTAGGATCTATATCCATAGAAGAGAGAAATGAAACACTGCAAATAATGAAAAGAAACACACTTTATTGACTGGACTAGCAAAAACAAAGAAAAGCAAACACATGTGCCACAACTAGGAAACGACTCGTAACTCCACAAGGTGGGCTAGGCGGACACATTTTTTATTTGGAAAGAAAACTAAACAATACTACTAAAGGAACCTACAAGCTACTATCAGGTAGGCCAAGGTCCTCGCCCTCAAGAATTTCTGTAATTGCACCCTCTTCAAGGTAACAATTAAGGAGCGGCATGGTTGCATATTGAATTAAAGAACACTCAAAATCTGATTCCTCCACAGCAAGAACCATATCTTGAAACATTGTAACCATGGCTTTTGAATCCATCTGTTCTGCCCAGTCCTCGCTCTTCTCTTCCCAATAGTCATCATTGATTGCTTTATCATCAACCATTGTAGCAGTGATTGGATACCATTCAGTGAAGAATATCTTGAACCCTGGAATTCTGATCTTGGTTGCTTTGTCAATGGACGGTTCGGGGAATCCACAGAATGGAAAGTCTTCCCCTTCCTTGACAAAGTAGCCATTCAAGGTAGGCCGATATGGCGAGATTCGAATATCTGGCACCCTCCCTTCTGCTTTTGCTTTGACCCTTTCTCTGCTTCTCTGCAACATCTCCATACGGTCCTTCTTGGAAGGCTCATACCCCAATCCGAAGGTATAGGTGACAATGCAGCTCTGAATGGATAGCATTTGTGAACCCCGAAAATTGGGCCCACAAGGGTTGACGAAAAAGAAAAGGGATTGGGGATTGAAAAAGAAAAGGAGTCGCCACCTTATTTTTTAAAGGAAACAAGGAAAACCCTAAAAATAGTTTTGTTTTAAGAAAACAATTTGAATGACTCCATAAAAAAGGAAAGGCAAAAACCAATCTTTTGGAAACCAAAGAAATAGGGGATTCGGAGGCTAAGTTATGACATGGGAAGGTTCTAGGCAAAGCCTATAGGCACCCATGTCACCCTTTCGGTCTCTCAGTTTATTTAGGCTAAATTAAGATATTTTCCATACAAAAATCAGCAAGTATATCACATCAAGAATTGCATGCATATCATATATTTCATTCATCCATCTGTTGGGAATCAAACTAGAGAGGAAAAAATACAAAGGCGGAATTTAAAATTTTTCCTATGATTCCCAAACCCATGAATCTTAATTATGCTAAATACAAAAACCATAAACCTAACTACCAAGAGAGTTAGGGTACTTACAGTTGAACAAGTCTTCTCCTTTATGCTCCAAGCTTTGTCTTCTGATTGAGCAGTCCAAGTGCACTGCCTCCAACAGTATCCACACCTAGCTTGAGCAAGTTGTCCTTTCCTTCTTCTTCCTTAGGGTTGCTAGAGGTGAAGAAGAGAGAGAGAGAGAGAGAGAACCTCCAAGGGAGAATTCGGCCAGCACTTGGGGGGAATGATTGTGATGATGTCATCACCTTATAGTGGGCATTATATAGCCCACTAATAGGGCCGGCCAAGGGGGGATTCCAAACCCTAATCTAATTTGTGTAATTACTCTTAATTACACAATTAGCCCACTAGTTTGCATCAAATACAAATTAGCCCCTTAAAGAACTTTTCTTTAATCACTTATCCTTTCTCTCATAGACAATCAAGCTCTCTTAGCATGATCAGTGTGTGACCCATTGGGTTCACATCATCAAGTAGTAGGAACAGCACAAGTTGTGCACAATGGAACACTTTCCATTAAGGGTCTAATTGAAACTCCTTTCAATTCCCTAATTGATTATAACTCATTTATATCAATTAGGGCTTCTACTAACCATGAGTAACACCTAGCATATGGCTCATGGTCTGGTCCTTAATGAGGTGAATAGTCATTCACAAAGAACCCTTCTGTTATAGTTTACACTTTACAATTCCATCCTTCCATCAATACAATGTCTCCAATTGAACTAATAGGACATGGAAGTCTGTCAAGTCCCTAGTTCAATTACTTTATACTCATTCATTAATATCAACTCAATGATGAACTTATGGAAACTCCTTTCCATATTCATTCTACCATGGGCCCATGGATTTAATGAGTTATATTCAATGAATGCTATATGAGACATTCACTCTCTTTTTCCTGAGAGTGATGGATTCCTTGTTGATCACTCACATGCCTTCACACACATAGCAGTAGGGCCAATGAACACCCTTACAGACCCCTGAATAGGATCTGCACTTAGTGTTATCAAACTTCTAAAGCTACATGTATAAGACAACCATGGTGTCTCAGGTCTAAGGATTACTTGTACCACTATAACAATGAGAAACTGATTGACAGGCAGGTTAAAACTCCATTCAGTTTATCTCATATCTTTGGTCACATTCAGTGTACCTATTCTTATAATAGGCACCCACTTGTTGGTTGTAGTGTCTCCACACAAATAGCTTGAGACTAGCTATCTTCCTATAGAGTCAACCTAACAAGTGCTAGTCCTATGGTTCACTACTGTCCATCATAGTGAACCTTCAACTAGGAATGATTTAGGAGTTTAGTACAGAGATATATTTACAGTCTCAAAATTACAACCCTTTGTAATTTCATATTCTCAACTCTAACTCCATGGACATATTATGTAAATATAAATGATGCATATAGACATAATAGAATAAGCCCTTTTATTAAATCAATAATAAATTTGACATATATAAATGAAATCAATTGATTGTTCTTAATCCCTAAACAATCATCTCTATGATTGGCTCTAGGGCATAATCCTAACAATCTCCCACTTGCACTACAGCCAATCCACCATGTATCTCATACCCATATCCTGTCGGTGGTGATCCAACACACTTGGGTCATAGCCTTAGTGAAGGGGTCTTCTTTATTCTCTGTTGTATTAAACTTCTATATGTATATGTCATCTCTTCCAATGATCTCTCTAATCACTTGGAATCGCCGCTTAAAGTTTGGACTTTTGATGAGACCGTGGATCCTTGTCTTGAGCAATAGCCTTATTGTTGTCACAAAAACAATAGTAAAGGCTTCTCAATATCAGGAACCACTCCTAGTTCTGCAATGAACTTACTCATCCAAACATGCAGCAATGCGCTCAAATTTACAGCTCCACCATTTAAGGTGAGAACATACCTCGATGTTGATCTCTTATCATCATCGTCAGATTGAAAATCTATATCCGTTCTACCAACCATTTCAAGTTTCTTTCTCCACATGCAAGGCATAGGTCCTTTAGTTCTTCTCAAGAACTTAAGGATAGCCTTGACTGCTTCCCAGTGTTCCTTATCTGGGTTTGCCTGATATCTGCTCGTAACATTTACAACAAAACTAATATCTGGTCTTTTAGTTATAGACAACTTGATTCCATGTCTGACAGGAATTAGACCTCCTTTTGGAATCATGCATTTTGAACTCTTTCAAAATCTTGTCTATGTACTTCGATTGGGAGAGACTTAGCATCCTTTAAGATCTATCTCTATAGACTTCTATTCCCATAATATAGGATGCTTCTTCCAAATCTTTTATGGAGAAACTCTATGAAAAACCAATTTTTCACTTTTGACAACGTCTCTACATTATTCCCTAATAAGTAGAACGTCATTCACTTATAGGACCATAAATATGATCGCACTCCCACTAACCCTTTGTACAATCATGGTACAATAATGGGTTCTGTCTCAACAGGGACAAAGGTTGCATCAATGTCGGTTTGTGTCTCATTAGACAACTCTTTGAGTTCTATTTTCCTGCTGTTGCTGCCTTCTTGAATAAACTCTTTTTCAAGAAAGATTGCAAACATACAAACAAAACACCTTTTGTTCATCAGGATAATAGATATGATATCCTAAACTTTCTTTAGGGTAATCCACAAACCTACATTTAAGTTATTTTGATTTCCAATTTGGTTGCATTATATGTCTCTGTATATGTAGTGGAACCCCATACCTTAACATGCTTAAGGTTTGGTGCTTCCCTTTTCATATCTCATATGGGTCTTAAGGGACAGCCTTGGTTTGAACTCTGTTTCACAGGTACGTGGCAATTCCTAGGGCATATCCTTAAAAGGATAATATTAGGCCGTTGTAACTTATCATGGATTGGACCATATCCAATAAGGTCCTCTTCCTCTTTTCTGACACACCATTAAGTTATGGTGTTCGAAGAGGTGTCCATTTGAATGCCTGTTTGAACAAGTTGATCTGAAAGATCACCAGTTAAATATTCGCCTCCTCGATCCAATCGAAGAGCTTGATACTTTTACTAGTTTGTTTCTCTACTTCATATCTGAGTTCTTTGAACCTTTTCAAATGTTTCAGATTTGTACTTCTTTAAGTATATGTTGGGAATCGAACAAGAAGGAAAAATCAAAGTGCGGAATATAAAAATTTTTCCTACGATTCCTAATCCCATGAATCTAACTATGCATAACACAAAATCAAACCCTAACTACGAAGAGGGTTAGAACACTTACAGGATTTTTGTCTTCTCCGTTTTGCTCCAAGCTTCTACTCCGGACAGCGGTGAATGAGCAGCCCAAGTGTGCTGCCTCCAACGGTATCCACACCTAGCTAGAGCTTCAAGTCCTTTCTTTCTTCTTCCTTGTTGTTGCTAGAGGTGGAGAAGAGAGAGAGAGAGAAGAGAGCCTCCAAGGGGCTGGACGGCTAGGGTTTATTGTGCAAGCCTCTTATGCCATGTCACACATAAGTGTGACTTATATAGGCAGCCCACTAAAGGGGGCTGGCCAGGGGAAGAAACCCTAATAGGGTTATGTGTAATTACACTTAATTGCACATTAACCCCTATTATTTGTATCAAATACAAATAGGCCTATAAAGAACTATTCTTTATTCACTAAAACCCTTTCTCTCATAGACTTTAAAGCCCTTCTTGCATGATCAGTGTGTGACCCATTGGGTTCACATCATTAAGTAGTAGGAATAGCACGAGGTGTGCACAATGGAACTCTTTCCATTTAGGGTCTAATTGGAACTCCTTCCAATTCCCTAATTGATTATAACTCACTTATATCAACTAGGGCTTCTACTAACCATGAGTAACACCTAGCATATGGCTCATGGTGTGGTCCTTAATGAGGTGAATAGTCATTTACAAAGAACCCTTCTGTTATAGTTTATAGGTTACAATTGCATCCTTCCTTCAACATAATGTCTCCAATTAAACTAATAGGACATGGAAGTCTGTCAAGTCCCTAGTTCAATTACTTTATACTCATTCATAGATATCAACTCATTGATGAACTCATGAAACTCTTTTCATATTCATCCTACCATGGCCATGGATTTAATGAGTTATATTATGAATGCTATATGAGACATTCTCTCTCTTTTCCTGAGAGTGATGGATCCCTTGTTGATCACTCACATGCCTTCACACACATAGCAGTAGGGCCAATGAACACCTTTGCAGACCCCTGAATAGGATCTGCACTTAGTGTTATCAAACTTCTAAAGCTACATGCATAAGGCAACTATGGTGTCTCAGGTCTAAGGATTACTTGTACCACTATAACAATGAGAAACTGATTGACAGGCAGGATAAAACTCCATTCAGTTTATCTCATATCTTTGGTCACATTCAGTGTACCTATTCTCGCAATAGGCACCCACTTGTTGGTTGTAGTGTCTCCACACAAATAGCTTGAGACTAGCTATCCTCCTATAGAGTCAGCCTAACAAGTGCTAGTCCTATAGTTCATTACTGTCCATCATAGTGAACCTTCAACTAGGAATGCTTTAGGAGTTTAGTACAGAGATATATCTATAGTCTCAAAATTACAACTCTTTGTAATTCCATATTCTCAACTCTAACTCCATGGACATATTATGTAAATATAAATGATGCATATAAACATAATAGAATAAGCCCTTTTATTAAATCAATAATAAATGTGACATACATAAATGAAATCAAATGATTGTTCCTAATCCCTAAACAATCATCTCTATGATTGGCTCTAGGGCATAATCCTAACAATCTCCCACTTGCACTAAAGCCAATCGACCATGTATCGCATACCTATCTTCTCAAGATGTTGGTCTTAGACATAACCAATTATGTTTTAAAGCTTTAGTCAGTAGGTCTACAAAAACTTTTGTAGATAATATCTTTTGTAATGTATCTATTACCTCTTCCAATGATTCTTCTAATCACTTGGAATTGTCACTCTATGAGTTTGGACTTTTGATGAGACCGTGATTCCTATACTTGAGCTATAGAACCATTGTTGTCACAAAACAAGGTGTGGGCAACTCAATAGAAGGAACAACTCTAAGTTCTAAATGAACTTATAGATCCAAACAGTCTCCTAGACAATGCGACAATTAATTCACCCTTAATAATGGAATCCACTGTATCTTTCATACAGTTCTTCCATTAAGTATTTCACCAACTAAAGTGAATATAAAATATACCCCATATGGATTATATCCAAATCCATATACCCATCTACTATGAGTTTACAATTTCCATATACAATCCAATATTCCAAATTTGAATTGACTGATAACTATTTGTAACAATTACAACATAATAGATATCAGGTTCAATACATAGTGTAGAATAAGGCTTCTTAACACTTTAAGAACCTTACTTGTGTTATCCTAGGGCACATGCCCTTGAATAATGAATTCTTATCTGAAGTAAATCAAACCTCCCTTAGAATTCTCCATGTTGAACTCCTTCAACATTTCAACTATGTTTGATGATTTGGAGATACTTAGCAATCTATATGATCTATCTCTATAGATCTTATTGGATGCTTCTGCCAAATCTTTCATGAATTAGTTTTTCTTCAAAAACTAAAACTTTACATTAGATAACATTCATATGTCATTCATAATAATTATGATGTCATCTATACTTAGGATAAAGAAAAATGATCGCACTCCCACTAACCTTTTATACACTCATAGTCCATCTATACAATGAAAGAAATCAAACAATTTGATTACCTCAACTTTATAGATGTTCTAATTATGAGAACCTTGTAGTCTATTAATAGACTTCTATAACTTACACACTTTTATGGTTTTTCACCATTTGATATAACATCTTTATATCCTTTTTGACATATCTCATATTCAAAATGTGTGTTTATAGATAACAAGATCCAAATGGATTTCAGCATAACTATTATCAAACAAGTTTCTTTATAGACAACTTTTTGCCTATGTTGAAAACATTCTTAAATAGCCAAGCCTTTTAGGTCTCTACCTATCCATATTGGATTTAATGACTCTTAGTCATTTCTCGAGTTGATGTGAAACATCGTCTAGTCATAATCAATAGGATTATCTTGGTGATCTTTATCACCAAAGAACAATTCTTTCACATTCTAATAGAGATACAATATCTCTCTTATGTTAAAGAAATATCCAATTTGATCTATGAAAAGAATGTGGTGTAGTTAAGGGTTTTGTCTTAACAGAGACAAGGGTTGGATTTTTGTTCGTTTGTGGCTTTACAGACAATTCTATAAATTCTATCTACTTTTGCATCTTCTTGAATGAACTCTTTTTCAAGAAAATCCAGTAAACATCCTAATGGACAACTTTTGTTCATTAGGGTAATAGAAATACTATCCCAACCACTTTTGGGATATACCACAATTCAACACTTACTTGACCGTATTTCCAGATTGTCTACATTATGTTTCCAGACATACGTAGCACAAGCCCAAGCCTTAACTTCTTTAAGTTGGGTTTCTTCCCATATTATATCTGATATAATTGGGACAAAACTGGAGTGAACCCTAAATTATCAATATGTAGCAATTTTAAGGTATATTCTAGATGGATACATTAGTAAAACTCATCATGGATCAAACCATATCTTAATAGGGTTCAATTCATTCTCTTAGATTCACCATTGAGCTATGGTATTCTAAGATGAGTCTACTATAATTGAATGCATGCTCTACATGACTACATACATCACAATGTATTAGTCAAATTATAAATGTAACTCTTTCACTTCACCAAGTAAAAGATGGGTTTGGTCATCTCATAACCAAGTCATAATCGTTACATTTAAATGAGAGTCTCTACATCTCTTGTATTCTCGGAATACGTTGCATTCGCTCTAATTAGTCATTTAAATTCAGAAATCAAATTTCTAGAATGTCTTAAATGACCTAGTTAAGAAATAAGTACCCAAAATTAATCTAGCAACTCTTGCTCTATTAAAATTTTTAAAGGTAACTTATTATCTACTTAACTTTCTGCTTCGATTTAGATTACACTAGAATCCAAAAACCAAGAAGCAGAACTAACCAACAATTTAGTTTAGAGCATGAACCAAAACTTCAAAAGTTTGGTTCTTCTAGGAAGACTGATACTTTATTAAGTTCCCTTTACAATACCTTATGTTTACTACAAAATAATTATATTTCTTTGTCTTTGACTTTTCAAGACTTGCTTTCCTCTATGCTTCCATTTTAAATCACATCTAGCTTCTCAAGCTATTCTATGTGATTAATCATTTTTCAAAAGAATGATTATTAATAAACAACTTTTATTACATCCAGAAGAAGTCCTTTACAAGTACTATACTTTATAGTATTATTTTACTCACAATACAACCTTTGTATGTGATGTAGGACATCAAAGGCACTTGCATTGACTAATTTTGCTTCTGAAGCTCATTAGTCATCAATACTATCATATAGCATGGCAACAAGATGCCAATTGCACATAGTGTCTTTTTCTTCTTAGGAAGTTTTATGGAGGGCCTTTAATAAAAGGCCTAATAGCATATAAACAATCTTTTGAAATTGAGAACAATTCTCAATTTCCTAAGTCAATCAAAGAAATCGGGTTTAGTCAAACTATCAATATCCTATATATTAGGAAATAGGGGTTTTGAGGTGAGTAATTAGGTAATCTACATAAACAGAGAATTAGATTTCATTTTTATCCATAATGATTGGGTCTTTAATCATATGGTACCTCCCACTATTTTATCAAATTCCATACACCCTCTAATGGAATTCGGGAATCTCATTCCTAATGGGGATTGGGGTCCCACTGTGACCCAGAAGCCTCACATGTTAGTTTCTTGACTTCTAACCCACAATAAGAAGACAACTCTTTGTCTATTGCTTCATAAGCAAGTTCCAATCATTTTGCCTCTAGGGAACATACACCTCACATGTTAGTTTCTTGGAATACTTCCCTAGTTAAGTTAAACCCATCATTCACACAGGTATGTTTTGCCAAATATATACCTCACATGTTAGTTTCTTGGTATATACCAGTTTAGGCACCCCATGATATCTCATATGTGATAGTTTCAAGTAATGTCTTTAACATGGGTAGCTCCTACATGTCTGCAGCCAGGTACCCACATTAAGGGACGTTAGATGATCCTATAATGATGGAAGGCAATGAAGAATTCATTCCCCAATGACTTCTCCATTTTCAACTTAATATTAAATAAGAGGGGTTTTAAAGGGTCTCATCAAATTAACATGCATCCTATGTATCAAAATTTAAATATATAAATTATGCTATTTATAATCGTACATCTCATGCTATTATAAATCATACATCGCATGCTATTATATATCAACATATATAAAGTACCATATTTTGATATTAGTCCCTAAGTGAATAGGTAACATATACCAAACTATAGTATTGGAGCTAATACAATTATCTCATAAATTAAAGCTCCCACTATGATGATTATGGACTTTGAGAGGATTCAATCCAAGCCAATAGATTGAATCCAAGGTCTAAGGTGGGTGTAGGTGATCGTAAAATAAACCATTCGTAACATGCATGCTTTCTTGAAACACTTCTCTAAGCTTTCAAGTCCTTCAATCTGCTCCCTTTGCTTGATGGTCTCCACCATTGGCTTTTTGGGCTCTATCATGCTCCTTTGGGTCCACCATGCTCCTTAGTGCGCTCTCGATTACATAACATTTACATAATTTAAAGAAAGGGATACATAAGGGGAATGTGGGGTACATAAGAGAATGATAGAGAGAGAGGGAGAGGGAAGGTGGCATGCAAGCCCCAAATAAATTACATCACCTTAATAAAATTACAACTCTTGTAAATAATAACATCCCATTCATAAGACGGCCAATCACAATTGGTTTAAAGGGTATAGTCCATAATCATCATCCAAACACATACATACAATCTCATTGCATAATGTAAAGAAAAACTGTAAGCATTAAAACATATGGGCATTATGGTAATTCTCTTGAATGATTTACATTAATCTCATTAATGCATCCTAATCTTATTAGGTTTTAACAAAAATATCCAGAATTAAATAAAGTCTTAACATTTAAGACATTACAGTTTCAATTAATCAAATTAATTTAAAACATGTAAAGTTTCCTAAAATAACTCTAATATCCAATATTAGGGTTTCCTTAATTAAACAAAACAATTTCATTTAATTAAGAATTTCCAGATTTTAATTTAATCCCTAATTGTGTTTTAAACCATTTAAAACATTATAAAATTAATCAATATTAATTAAATAATTAATATAGGAATTAAATAAAATCATTAAAATGATGAATTAGTGTATTAGGGTTTCCTAAAACCCTAAACCCTAAATGCATAACCCTAAACCCTAAATGCAAGCCCTAATCATTAAATGCCTTATGATTGGTCATTTAATGTCCAATCATTAAAACCCTAGGTTCATATGGTATTTAATAAAAGGGATTAGGGTTTAATTAATGCCAAATAGGGTATTAATTACCCTTAATTAATTACACTAATTAGGGTTTCCAAAACCCTAACCCTAGACATCATTAATGGTATTAATTATGCCCTAACAATCAATAACCATGATTGGTCATTTAATGACCAATCATTAACTCTTAATTAAGGTAATTAATATTCCAATTAGGGTTTTAATTAATGCCATAATGAAATTAGGGTTTCATCATTAACTCAAAATTAGGGTTTCATCCTTAACTCTATGCAGCCGTTACTACCAGGGGGCTGCCTGAGCTTGGCTAGGCTGCCATGGCCACCAACGACTGTGGGAGGCCATGGCCAGTCATGGGAGAACATCCTAGGGGTGTGGGACAAGCCTCTGGACACGTGAGAAGTGGTGGAAGTGGCTGCCATCATCAAGAACAATCAGGGTTTCCAAAACCCATTGCTGGAGCCATTGTTGCAGACCTTGAAGGTCACAATAGCTTCTAAATCCTTATCAATTCGACTCCTCCATTGAAACCAGCTTTTGTATCATGTCCCTACATGAAATACTAAGCTAATAGAAGAGGTTTGGATGATCAAATCATCACCAATTGTTCTAAACAATTAAAACAACAGTAGGCTGCCCAGAATTTGACAGCACACTGTCCATGGTCAGAAATTGATTTAAAACCCAGCAAGATGAATGAATTAGGCTACCAAACGAATTTTCCCAGTATCCTACATGTCTTAGGAAACTAATGCAATTGGTTTCATGCAATTTGGAGTTCCCTAACTCAAGTTCTAATCAAAACTCCATTGATGACTTTTCTGCAGAGAAAATCTGCTATGCTGTTCATGAAAAATTTTCAAACTTTTTGAATCTTTTTCCATCAAAACCTTTTTGAAACTTAAAGAAAATCATATACACATGATATATAATGATCCTACAATGATCTTCCATCATAAATACAGCAGCTTTAATTAGAATTAATTGCAAGAACCTTAGGGTTCTAAAACCCAGATTCAGCCTCCATGGTGTTCTTCTCCTTCTTCCTTCTGTTCTAGCATCTTAATCCAATTATGATGCATCTAATGCTTGGGAACCTTTCCCTACCATGTCTAGAACATAACCCAAGTGGTGGCAACCATTGCCATGCCTTTGATCTCCATCAATAACTCAAAGTTGTGGCTATTGCATCATTCCCGAGCAAAACTGCCTTTCCAGACAGCCTGTAGTAAAAAATTCATAACTTTCACTACAGAACTCGGATTGACGCACCGTTTGTTGGGTTGGAAAGCTTATTCAAAGAGCTTTCTAACCATATATGGCTCGAAAATTTTGGAGAAGAACTCTGAATTCGGCAGGCAAAACAAGATGACGGTTTTTCATGGCAACCATGAAAACTGTTCATAACAGTTTTATAAAACCCTAGTTTCCTTATTCTTCTTCTCCAAACTCAAACCCTATGCAACCTATTGCATCCATGGATACACTTAACCATCAATTAGAAGAGGAGTAGAAGAGAATTGACCTAGGGTTCCAAACCCTAGGTTCAGCCATGGAGGAAAACCAATTATGCAGAAAAAATTTTCCAGATTTTTGAATCATTCAACTACACCATAATTACCAACCCATATGTATTTTGTATTATGCATAATCATGGCTCTGATACCACTGTTGGGAATCGAACAAGAGGGAAAAATCGAAGTGCGGAATATAAAAATTTTTCCTACGATTCCTAATCCCATGAATCTAACTATGCATAACACAAAATCAAACCCTAACTACGAAGAGGGTTAGAACACTTACAGGATTTTTGTCTTCTCCGTTTTGCTCCAAGCTTCTACTCCGGACAGCGGTGAATGAGCAACCCAAGTGTGCTGCCTCCAACGGTATCCACACCTAGCTAGAGCTTCAAGTCCTTTCTTTCTTCTTCCTTGTTGTTGCTAGAGGTGGAGAAGAGAGAGAGAGAGAAGAGAGCCTCCAAGGGGCTGGACGGCTAGGGTTTATTGTGCAAGCCTCTTATGCCATGTCACACATAAGTGTGACTTATATAGGCAGCCCACTAAAGGGGGCTGGCCAGGGGAAGAAACCCTAATAGGGTTATGTGTAATTACACTTAATTGCACATTAACCCCTATTATTTGTATCAAATACAAATAGGCCTATAAAGAACTATTCTTTATTCACTAAAACCCTTTCTCTCATAGACTTTAAAGCCCTTCTTGCATGATCAGTGTGTGACCCATTGGGTTCACATCATTAAGTAGTAGGAATAGCACGAGGTGTGCACAATGGAACTCTTTCCATTTAGGGTCTAATTGGAACTCCTTCCAATTCCCTAATTGATTATAACTCACTTATATCAACTAGGGCTTCTACTAACCATGAGTAACACCTAGCATATGGCTCATGGTGTGGTCCTTAATGAGGTGAATAGTCATTTACAAAGAACCCTTCTATTATAGTTTATAGGTTACAATTGCATCCTTCCTTCAACATAATGTCTCCAATTAAACTAATAGGACATGGAAGTCTGTCAAGTCCCTAGTTCAATTACTTTATACTCATTCATAGATATCAACTCATTGATGAACTCATGAAACTCTTTTCATATTCATCCTACCATGGCCATGGATTTAATGAGTTATATTATGAATGCTATATGAGACATTCTCTCTCTTTTCCTGAGAGTGATGGATCCCTTGTTGATCACTCACATGCCTTCACACACATAGCAGTAGGGCCAATGAACACCTTTGCAGACCCCTGAATAGGATCTGCACTTAGTGTTATCAAACTTCTAAAGCTACATGCATAAGGCAACTATGGTGTCTCAGGTCTAAGGATTACTTGTACCACTATAACAATGAGAAACTGATTGACAGGCAGGATAAAACTCCATTCAGTTTATCTCATATCTTTGGTCACATTCAGTGTACCTATTCTCGCAATAGGCACCCACTTGTTGGTTGTAGTGTCTCCACACAAATAGCTTGAGACTAGCTATCCTCCTATAGAGTCAGCCTAACAAGTGCTAGTCCTATGGTTCATTACTGCCCATCATAGTGAACCTTCAACTAGGAATGCTTTAGGAGTTTAGTACAGAGATATATCTATAGTCTCAAAATTACAACTCTTTGTAATTCCATATTCTCAACTCTAACTCCATGGACATATTATGTAAATATAAATGATGCATATAAACATAATAGAATAAGCCCTTTTATTAAATCAATAATAAATGTGACATACATAAATGAAATCAAATGATTGTTCCTAATCCCTAAACAATCATCTCTATGATTGGCTCTAGGGCATAATCCTAACAGTATATGCACCTATACCTTAACATTTTTAAGTAAAGGTTCATAAAGTATGAGAAACTATTTATCTTGTTCTCTTGGGTTTATTAGCATTCAATTTTAGAGCTATCATGTTTCATGCAATTCATATTTGCAAGGTAGTTTAGAAGATAAATGCTATAAATTCCAGAAGTAATGAACTCTTCAAAAAAACATTTATTAAATCAAACTAAAACACTGTTTAGGCAAAACTGAAATAAAGATAATGTTTCTAAAAACTTCTAGAATGTCAAGATAGCTTATTAATTCTAAACTACTCCTTCAGGTAGAGTCAAGCAGCAAGTCCCATAGCTAATACAGCAACACTTTGCTCCATTCTCTACTCGTAGGGATATTCTGCTTCTACTCAGCCTTCTGCTTCCCACTAGATCCTGCATGGAATTCAAAATTCACATCAGAATTAAGTACCCAAGTGGAAGCAAAACTAACATTTAGTTTAGAGCATGATCCATACCTTCCAAAGGTCGGCTCTTTAGAGTATCCAGATACTCCCGGCAGTTACGTTTCCAGTGCCCATCCTTGCCGCAGTGAAAATAGGTTCCTTTGGCCTTGTCAGTATTACCTTTCTTGACGCCTCCCTTTGGCTTTAAGTTCTTCTTCTTCTTCCTTTGGGTACTCTTACCCTTTCGTTTGCCCTTGCCCTTAGGCTTGGGCTTGGCCTTGGAAGTAGAAGCTCCATCAAATGCGAGCAAAGAACCTTTTCCCTTCTTCATTGTCTCCTCAGTCATCTTGAGCAAATTGTGCAGCTCGGGGAGAGTGGGCTCAAGCTTATTCATATGAAAATTCATTATGAACGGCCCAAATGAATCAGGAAGGGACTGCAGTATAATGTCTGAACACATATCAGCTTCAATGATCACATCAAGCTTTTCAAGCTGCTCGATATGGTTGATCATTTTCAAGGTGTGATCAGTCATAGACGAACCCTCATTCATCCTTGCCTTGAATAGATCTTTGACAATATTGTACTTCGCGGTCCTACTTTGCTCCCCATACAACTCTTGTAAGTGGAGAAAGATGTCGCGAGCACTCTTCATGGACTCATATTGCTTCTGAAGCTCAGGGCTCATGGATGCCATCATATAGCATCTTGCCTTCAAATCGTCGTCCATGCGCTTCTGATAAGCGTCTCTCTCTTGCTGAGTTGCAGTCTCAGCCAGTGCCTCAGGAAGTGTGCCATCAAGTGTGTAGGTAATCTTTTCGAAAGTTAAAACTATTTTTAAGTTCCTCAGCCAATCAAGATAGTTTGGTCCAGTTAAACGGTTGATGTCCAATATTTTGGATAGCGGGTTGAGGTGAGCCATTTCTATGAACTACATATAAAAATTAAATAGAGAATTAGATTTCATTTTTAATCCATAATGATCGGGTCTTTAATCATATAGTACCTCCCACTATTTTATCAAATTCCATACACACTCTAATGGAATTCGGGAATCTTATTCCTAATGGGGATTGGGGTCCCACTATAACCTAGAAGCCTCACATGTTAGTTTCTTGACTTCTAACCCACAGTAAGAAGACAACTCTTTGTCTATTGCTTCATAAGCAAGTTCCAATCATTTTGCCTCTAGGGTATATACTCCTCACATGTTAGTTTCTTGCAATACTTCCCTAGTTAAGTTAAGCCCATCATTCACACAGGTATGTTTCACCAAATATATACCTCACATGTTAGTTTCTTGGTATATACCAGCTTAGGCACCCCATGATATCTACATATATGATAGTTTCAAGTAATGTCTTTAATATGGGTAGCTCCTACATGTCTGTAGCCAGGTACCCACATTAAGGGACGTTAGATGATCCTATAATGATGGAAGGCAATGAAGAATCCATTCCCTAATGGCTCTGATACTACTGTTGGGAATCAAACTAGAGAGGAAAAAATACAAAGGCGGAATTTAAAATTTTTCCTATGATTCCCAAACCCATGAATCTTAATTATGCTTAATACAAAAACCATAAACCTAACTACCAAGAGAGTTAGGGTACTTACAGTTGAACAAGTCTTCTCCTTTATGCTCCAAGCTTTGTCTTCTGATTGAGTAGTCCAAGTGCACTGCCTCCAACAGTATCCACACCTAGCTTGAGCAAGTTGTCCTTTCCTTCTTCTTCCTTAGGGTTGCTAGAGGTAAAGAAGAGAGAGAGAGAGAGAGAGCCTCCAAGGGAGAATTCGGCCAGCACTTGGTGGGAGTGATTGTGATGATGTCATCACCTTATAGTGGGAATTATATAGCCCACTAATAGGGCCGGCCAAAGGGGGATTCCAAACCCTAATCTAATTTGTGTAATTACTCTTAATTACACAATTAGCCCACTAGTTTGCATCAAATACAAATTAGCCCCTTAAAGAACTTTTCTTTAATCACTTATACCCTTTCTCTCATAGACAATCAAGCTCTCTTAGCATGATCAGTGTGTGACCCATTGGGTTCACATCATCAAGTAGTAGGAACAGCACAAGTTGTGCACAATGGAACACTTTCCATTAAGGGTCTAATTGAAACTCCTTTCAATTCCCTAATTGATTATAACTTATTTATATCAATTAGGGCTTCTACTAACCATGAGTAACACCTAGCATATGGCTCATGGTGTGGTCCTTAATGAGGTGAATATTCATTTACAAAGAACCCTTCTGTTATAGTTTACACTTTACAATTCCATCCTTCCATCAATACAATGTCTCCAATTGAACTAATAGGACATGGAAGTCTGTTAAGTCCTTAATTCAATTACTTTATACTCATTCATTAATATCAACTCAATGATGAACTTATGGAAACTCCTTTCCATATTCATTCTACCATGGGCCCATGGATTTAATGAGTTATATTCAATGAATGCTGTATGAGACATTCACTCTCTTTTTCCTGAGAGTGATGGATTCCTTGTTGATCACTCACATGCCTTCACACACATAGCAGTAGGGCCAATGAACACCCTTACAGACCCCTGAATAGGATCTGCACTTAGTGTTATCAAACTTCTAAAGCTACATGTATAAGACAACCATGGTGTCTCAGGTCTAAGGATTACTTGTACCACTATAACAATGAGAAACTGATTGACAGGCAGGTTAAAACTCCATTCAGTTTATCTCATATCTTTGGTCACATTCAGTGTACCTA
This sequence comes from Liquidambar formosana, assembly GCA_039720395.1. Taxonomy (NCBI): domain Eukaryota; kingdom Viridiplantae; phylum Streptophyta; class Magnoliopsida; order Saxifragales; family Altingiaceae; genus Liquidambar; species Liquidambar formosana. Next base: position 32,718,729 of record CM077821.1, on the reverse strand, counting down.
TTCTTATAATAGGCACCCACTTGTTGGTTGTAGTGTCTCCACACAAATAGCTTGAGACTAGCTATCCTCCTATAGAGTCAACCTAACAAGTGCTAGTCCTATGGTTCATTACTGTCCATCATAGTGAACCTTCAACTAGGAATGATTTAGGAGTTTAGTACAGAGATATATTTACAGTCTCAAAATTACAACCCTTTGTAATTTCATATTCTCAACTCTAACTCCATGGACATATTATGTAAATATAAATGATGCATATGAACATAATAGAATAAGCCCTTTTATTAAATCAATAAAGCTTAGGTTAAACTACCCTAAGGATGGCTGTCATAGCCTCCAAGTCTCACACATGCCTCTCACTTCAGAAATTGCCTCCCCTATTGCTGAAGTATAAGGGGGTATTTATAGGGTTTGAGGGGAAACCCTCAATGGTTGGGATTAAAACCCTAGGTATTGATCCAAGGGCTCTTAGAGGTTTCCTTGGGGCTCAAGTAGGTCAAATAGGGCTAAAAATAGGGTTAAATGGCGGCTGGAGGCGAGCAAATCCGAGGAAATAGGGAGGGAGCTGCGTCAAGACTCAAAAAAGGAAAGTGGCTCGGGTGACCACCTGGGGCTGGGTGGTCACCCGAGGCCATGTCATCTCAAGCCTAATTTCGACCCTTTCGACTTCCAAATGTGTTTCAGGGCTCAAATCAACTCCGATTTTGACGAAACAAAAGCCAAAACGACCGTGTTTCAAAGGAGAATGTAATTTGAGTTACTTGAGGGCAAGAAACCCTAGCCATGGCTGCATGGTTGGGTCCTACAAAGGTGGTTAATCGCTATGCGTCACCATCGCTTAGCTTAGGTATGCACATAGGGTTGCACCGAATGCCTTCCAATTCGAAATTCAACCTCCCTAAACACATTTGGGGATGAAATTAAGACTAATCAAGGTCAAATGAGTAGTCATAGAGTGAAAATCATGAACCAATTCGGGCCTACAACCTGAGCCTTGTAGAGCCATTCTAATCCCGAACCATCAATTCATCGAATTGAACCCATAAATACCTTAAATGCATCCATATGAACTCCAATTGGCAACTTGGAGATCATTTCAAGGTCAAATGGAAAGTTTGTGACCAAAAAGACGATTATGCCCCTCAAGTCACAAAAGTTCTTATTAGCCCTCAAGATCAACTCCAAATCGAATTCATACACATCATCCTTAGGACCCTAGAAACTCAATGCAAAAGACTAGACTTGAAAAGGAAACAAAAAGACACATGCAATGACAAACCCTAGCTAAGGTGGCAAAAATGGGGTGTGACAGAAGCCCCTCATTGGTGAATAACTTTCACTTGCGAACCAATGACAAAAAGAACAACCCATTTTTGCCTAGGGAATTGATTTCATCAACACCCACTGGGGAAAAGAGAGTGATCATATCATTGAATTCTTAGAATTCATCATGCACAAACACAAAAGTACTCCTCATAAGTTCTACAGAACTCTTCTCATACTGTATACCAGTTTCATTGGGGAATAAGATGAGGTATCCACAGCTTACATCGAACTACGTTCGATGAAAGGTCTTCTCATACTACACCAGTCACGCTGGTGGATAATATGAGGTATCCATAGCTTACACCGAATCTGCGTTCGATGGAAGGTCTTCCCATACTACACCAGTCACGCTGGTGGATAATACGAGGTACCCATAGCTTACACCAAATCTGCGTTCGATGAAAGGTCTTCCCATACTACACTAGTGGCTCTGGTGAATAATACGAGGTATCCATAGCTTACATCGAATCTGCGTTCGATGAAAGGTCTTCCCATACTACACCAGTCACGCTGGTGGATAATACGAGGTATCCATAGCTTACACCGAATCTGCGTTCGATGAAAGGTCTTCCCATACTACACCAGTCACGCTGGTGAATAATACGAGGTATCACTATGCCATCAAAGCTATCTCAAAACATGAGAAAGATACATCCTTCTCATATTCAAATCATCAAGGTTATCATGTAACACGAGAAAGATCGCGTCCTTCTCATGTTCAAACCATCAAGGCTATCATTCAAATATCAAGGTAGTCACATAACACGAGAAAGATCACGTCCTTTTCTTGCTCAAATCATTAAGGTAAACTCATACCACGGGAAAGATTGCATCTTTCGAACTATCAAAGTAAACATGTGACATGAGAAAGATTGCATCATTCTCATACCAAACTCTCAAGGTGAACACATAGTATGAGAAAGATCGCGTCTTTCTCATATTCAAACCATCAAGGTAAACACAAATCATGGGAAAGATTGCATCTTTCAAGCTATCAAGGTAAGCACATAACATGAGAAAGATTGCATCTTTCTCTCACTAAGTCATCAAGACAAAGGTAAGCTTCTACTTACCAACACACAACAAGTTGACCAAGTCATCTCACATGGAGCCTATTCACACCTCAACTCAAACACCAACTCATATAGGAGACACATTCTCCTCATGAAAGCAATCATTGACATGCATATAGGGAAGGTATCTTTATCCCAAATGACAACGAATCATAGTGACATAGGAGGGAATTCATCCCAAATGATCAAAAATCATATGCATAGAGAGGGTTGTTCACCCCTACTAGCATGCCATGCCCACACAAGGGCCACCAATGCAATCTATTTCAAAACCATTTCATGCTAAACAATATCAAGATATCCACTCATTTTTCAACTCAAAACAAGCTTGAGATTGCATCTCCAAGAAGGTTCAAAAGCACGAATAGGCGAGCAAAGGCCAAACGAGCACAACAGAGCGAGCAAGGGAGGCTAACCACCTGGCTGCTAGTGGCTGTTAGGATTATGCCCTAGAGCCAATCATGGAGATGATTGTTTAGGGATTAGGAACAATCAATTGATTTCATTTATATATGTCACATTTATTATTGATTTAATAAAAGGGCTTATTCTATTATGTTTATATGCATCATTTATATTTACATAATATGTCCATGGAGTTAGAGTTGAGAATATGAAATTACAAAGGGTTGTAATTTTGAGATTGTAAATATATCTCTGTACTAAACTCCTAAATCATTCCTAGTTGAAGGTTCACTATGATGGACAGTAATGAACCATAGGACTAGCACTTGTTAGGTTGACTCTATAGGAGGATAGCTAGTCTCAAGCTATTTGTGTGGAGACACTACAACCAACAAGTGGGTGCCTATTATGAGAATAGGTACACTGAATGTGACCAAAGATATGAGATAAACTGAATGGAGTTTTAACCTGCCTGTTAATCAGTTTCTCATTGTTATAGTGGTACAAGTAATCCTTAGACCTGAGACACCATGGTTGTCTTATACATGTAGCTTTAGAAGTTTGATAACACTAAGTGCAGATCCTATTCAGGGGTCTGTAAGGGTGTTCATTGGCCCTACTGCTATGTGTGTGAAGGCATGTGAGTGATCAACAAGGAATCCATCACTCTCAGGAAAAAGAGAGTGAATGTCTCATACAGCATTCATTGAATATAACTCATTAAATCCATGGGCCCATGGTAGAATGAATATGGAAAGGAGTTTCCATAAGTTCATCATTAAGTTGATATTAATGAATGAGTATAAAGTAATTGAACTAGGGACTTGACAGACTTCCATGTCCTATTAGTTCAATTGGAGACATTGTGTTGATGGAAGGATGGAATTGTAACCTGTAAACTATAACAGAAGGGTTCTTTGTAAATGACTATTCACCTCATTAAGGACCACACCATGAGCCATATGTTAGGTGTTACTCATGGTTAGTAGAAGCCCTAATTGATATAAATGAGTTATAATCAATTAGGGAATTGAAAGGAGTTTCAATTAGACCCTTAATGGAAAGTGTTCCATTATGCACAACTTGTGCTGTTCCTACTACTTGATGATGTGAACCCAATGGGTCACACACTGATCATGCTAAGAGAGCTTGATTGTCTATGAGAGAAAGGGTATAAATGATTAAAGAAAAGTTCTTTAAGGGGCTAATTTGTATTTGATGCAAACTAGTGGGTGTGAACCCCGGAAATTGGGCCCACGAGGGATTGGCGAAAAGATTAGTTAGGTTTGAAAAAGGAAAAGGAGTCGCCACCTTATTTTTTTAAAGGAAACAAGGAAAACCCTAAAAAACAGTTTCGTTTTAGGAAAACAAAATAATGACTCCATGTTTAAAAATGGTAAGGCAAATGATCTTTTGGAAACCAGAGAAATCGAGGATTCGGAGGCTAAGTTACGATATGGGAAGGTTCTAGGCAAAGCCTATAGGCACCCATATCGCCCTAAACGGTCTCTTAATTTAATTGGGCTAAATCAAAGTCTTAATCACACACAAATCAACAGTTATCACCACAAGACAGCATGCATATCATTCATTCATTCATCCATATAATCAAGTAAATCAAAGAAAAACAGAAAAAGAAGGAGGGGGGAGAAAACCTAGGATACTTAGTATCCTAGGGCGGACTTGAACCTCACAAGGAGCGCCTACGTACCATGTATGGAAATACATGGATCAAAGTCCACGTAGTTCGAAAGGGAATAGGATTATAACCTAATAGAGGCCTATGGTAAACCCTAGGTTTCCTTTCAAGTAAAACATGGTAAGTTTCCAAAATAAATGATTCTCAAAAGATTTTTAGTAAAATATGGAATTTTGATAAAAAATGGAAACCTTGATTCAAAAGGTATTTGTTATTGAAAGGAAACTATAAGGATTGCCATGTTCCCCTATTAGGAAATAACCCTAGGGGGGGGAGAAAGGGAAAGTTTCAAGGAAAGGAAAGAAGGGTGAATTGAGGCACCCTCATACCCTACTTACCTTAAGCGAAAGCAACCTGTCAAAGTAACCACCCTATTGCATAGGGTAATTTGCAAGATTTCATCTCGCAATAGCCAAAAGAACCAACCCACATTGGTGGGGTAGTTGCACCTGTTGTACCTGTCAAAACAACTGCAATTTCCATGCAAAACATACCAAAAATACCAACAACCAAGCTAGGTTCCAATCAAGCAATTATCATGCTTAAACACAAGCAAACACATGCTCAAAACTCATCATTAAAGCCATTAAACAGATCTGGACAGAATTGAAATAGAGCGTAAAATCAACCATAAATCATGTAAGCAACATGAATCATAAGCTAACTAAAACCCTAACTCAACCCTACATGCAATGACATGCAATAAACCCTAAAATCGACTATATGAATGCTAGAAATATCATAGTTACCTAATATGGAACACATATGCAGCAACTATGAAGAGAAAACAGGGAAAATCCCTAACCAATCATGCTATATGCAACTAAACCCACACAAGGATGATAAAAACCCTAGAATCACAATGATGCATAAAATCACATGAAATAACCTTCTAATATACTAATCAGCCCATGAATATGATCCTAAACATGCATACTAACTAATAGAAATAGCAAAACACAATAAAAACACAAGCTTTAATATGCAAAAGAGTTATTTCATGCAGAAAACCAATTTCAGCACCTAAGAAACCCTAAAGTCCCAAACATGCAGTAAATCACATGGAATAGCATCCTAGCATACTAAACAGCCCATGAATATGATCCTAAACATGCATACTAGCAAATAGAAGCAGCAAAACACAATAAAAGCACAAGCTTTAATATGCAAAAGAGTTATTTCATGCAGAAAACCAATTTCAGCACCTAAGAAACCCTAAAGTCCCTAACATGCAGTAAATCACATGGAATAGCATCCTAGCATACTAAACAGCCCATGAATATGATCCTAAACATGCATACTAGCTAATAGAAGCAGCAAAACACAATAAAAGTACAAGCTTGAACATGGAATAATGCTATCTTATGCAAAAACCCTAGTTTGAATGAAAGAGAGAAAGGGGAAGAGGTATACCTATGGTGGCTGCTGTAGAGAGTCCTCCTCTTCTTATTGTACTGCTGGAAATTCCTTCCTTCAAGCCTTCAAGCCCAACTCCAGCCCTCCTTCAAGCTTTCTCTCACACTCTCTCACTCAAAGTTTAGGTTAAACTACCCTAAGGATGGCTGCCATAGCCTCCAAGTCTCACACATGCCTCACACTTCAGAAATTGCCTCCCCTATTGCTGAAGTATAAGGGGGTATTTATAGGGATTGAGGAAAAACCCTCAATGGTTGGGATTAAAACCCTAGGGATTGATCCAAGGGCTCTTAGAGGTTCCCTTGGGGCTCAAGTAGGTCAAAAAGGGCTGAAATTAGGGTTAAATGGCGGCTGGAGGCGAGCAAATCCGAGAAAATAGGGAGGGAGCCGCGTCAAGGCTCAAAAAAGGAAAGAGGCTCGGGTGACCACCTGGGGCTGGGCGGCTAGCCTCCTGGGCCCAGGCGGCTAGCCGCCCAGGCCTGGGTGGTCACCCGAGGCCCTGTCAGCTTATGCCCATTTTTGACCCCTTTGACTTCCAAATGTGTTTCAGGGTTCAAATTAACTCCGATTTCGACGAAACGAAAGCCAAAACGACCGTGTTTCGAAGGGGAATGTAATTTGAGTCACTTGAGGGTGAGAAACCCTAGCCATGGCTGCATGGTTGGGTCCTACAAAGGTGGTTAACCGCTATGCCTCACCATCGCTTAGCTTAGGTATGCACATAGGGTCGCACCGAATGCTTTCCAATTCGAAATTCAACCTCCCTAAACACATTTGGGGATGAAATTAAGACTAATCAAGGTCACATGAGCAGTCATAGAGTGAAAATCATGAGCCAATTCGGGCTAACCCGAAGTAGGTCTCTTAACCAACCTGAGCCATATTGAGCCCTTCTAATCCTGAACCTTCAATTCATCGAATTGAACCCACAAATACCTCAAATACAATCATATGAACTCCAATTGGCAACTTGGAGATCATTTCAAAGTCAAATGGAAAGTTTGTGACCTAAAAGACGATTATGCCCCTCAAGTCACAAAAGTTCTTATTAACCCTCAAGATCAACTCCAAATCGAACCAAAATTCATACACATCATCCTTAGGACTCTAAAAACTCAATGCAAAAGACTAGACTCAAAAAGGAAACAAAATGACACATGCAATGACGAACCCTAGCTAAGGTGACAGGTGGCAAAAATGGGGTGTGACAGTGGGCTAATTGTGTAATTAAGAGTAATTACACAAATTAGATTAGGGTTTGGAATCCCCCCTTGGCCGACCCTATTAGTGGGCTATATAATGCCCACTATAAGGTGATGACATCATCACAATCACTCCCTCCCAAGTGCTGGCCGAATTCTCCCTTGGAGGCTCTCTCTCTCTCTCTCTCTTCTTCACCTCTAGCAACCCTTAGGAAGAAGAAGGAAAGGACAACTTGCTTAAGCTAGGTGTGGATACTGTTGGAGGCAGTGCACTTGGACTGCTCAATCAGAAAACAAAGCTTGGAGCATAAAGGAGAAGACTTGTTCAACTGTAAGTACCCTAACTCTCTTGGTAGTTAGGTTTATGGTTTTTTGTATTAAGCATAATTAAGATTCATGGGTTTGGGAATCATAGGAAAAATTTTAAATTCCGCCTTTGTATTTTTCCTCTCTAGTTTGATTCCCAACAGTGGTATCAGAGCCATGGTTATGCCTAATACAAACTGCATATGGGCTGTAATTCATGGTAAATTGATTGGTTAATAAATCTGGAATTTATGTTCATGCATTAGAATGGTTTCCCTCTCATGGCCGAACCTAGGGTTAATGAACCCTAGGTTAATTCTCCTTCTACTCCTCTTCTAAAATAGTTTTAGGGTTGCTGGTTATTCAAAAGTTGAATGGGGATTGAGTTTGGAGAAGATGATGAACAGTTTTTATGATAGTCATGAAAAATCGTCATCTTGTTTTGCATGCCGAAATCAGAGTTCTTCTCCAAAATTTTCGGGCCATATATGGTTAGAAAGCTCTTCGAATCCGCTTTACAACCCAACAAACGGTTCGTCGATCCAAGTTTTGTAGTGAAAGTTATGAATTTTTTACTACAGGCTGTCAGGGAAGACAGTTTTGCTCGGGAATGATGTAACAGCCACAATTGTAAGTTTTTGATGGAGATCAAAAGCATGGAAATGGTTGCCACCACTTGGGTTATGTTCTAGACATGGTAGGAAAGGGTTCCCAAGCATTCGGATGCATCATAATTGGATTATGTGTCTAGAACAGAAGGAAGAAGGAGAAGACCACCATGTTTGAATCTGGGTTTTAGAACCCTAGGGTTCTTGCTACTGTTATGATCAGATACTTCTGTAAAATTGATGAATAATCATTATAGGATGATGATATATGATGTATAGATCATATTCTTTAATAATCAAAGGAGTCTTGATGCATAAAGAATCAAAAAGTTTGATTTCTTGGAAGAACACAGCAGGCTGTTTTTCTGCAGAAAGTCATCAATGGAGTTTTGTTCATATCTTGAGCTAGGGAACTCCAAATTGCATGAAACCAATTTTATTAGTTTCCTAAGACATGTAGGATGCTAGGAAAAATAATTTGGTAGCCTGAATGAATCATCTTGCTGGGTTTTAAATCAATTTGTGATCATGGACAGTATGCTGTCAAATTCTGGACAGCCTACTGTTCTTGAATTGTTTAGAACAATTGGGGATGATTTGATCATCCAAACCACTTCAATTAGCTTAGTAATTCATGTAGGGACATGATACAAAAGCTGGTTTTGATGGTGGAGTCGAATTGATTAAGTTTTAGAAACTTTTGTGACCTTGGAGGTCCTCCTATGGTGGTGCCAGCAAGGGTTCTTGAAACCCTAATGTTCTTTGAAGAAGACAGCCCTCTTGGCCACCCCACACGTGTCCATGGGCTTGGCCCACACCCTGGCTTGAGTCCCCCTTTGCTGGCCATGGCCTCCCATGGCCTGGCCAAGCCATGGCAGCCTTCCTAAGCCATGGCAGCCCACTAATGTGGCGGCAGCCTTAGGGTTTATGATGAAACCCTAATTCCCATTAATGATGAAACCCTAATTCATTAATTGCATTAATTAAAAACCCTAATTGACTATTAATTACCTTAATTAAAATGTTTAATGATTTGTCATTAATTGACCAATCATGGTTATTAATCATTAGGGTATAATTAATTGCATTTATGATGTCTAGGGTTTAGGGTTTAGGAAACCCTAATTCATATTAATTAAACCCAAATTCTATTAATGCATTAATTAATAACTAAACCTAGTAATTAATGTGTCTAACCTAGGGTTAAATGATTGGTCATTAATGACCAATCATGATCATTAATGGTTTAGTAATTAATCATTGGCATTTAATAGGTTTAAGGTTTAGGGTTTTTAGAAACCCTAATTAGTGCATATTAATTAGATGTAATTAATATCCTAGGTGGCATTAATTAAACCCTAATCCTAATCATTAATACCGTATAAACCTAGGGTTTAAATGATTGGTCATTAATTAACCAATCATAAGGCATTTAATGTATTAGGCTTACATTTAGGGTTTAGAGTTAATGCATTTAGGGTTTAGGGTGTTAGGAAACCCTAATGCACTAATTAATTAATAAAATGATTTTATTTAATTCCAAAATTGATTATTTAATTAATGGTGATTAATTTTATAATGTTTTAAATCGTTTAAAACACAATTTAGGAATAAATAAAAATCTGGAAATTTTAATTAAATAAAATTGTTTTGTTTAATTAAAGAAACCCTAATATTTGATATTAGTTTTCAATTAGGGGACTTTAAATGTTTCAATTGATTTGATTAATTGAAATTAAATGTCTTAATTGTTAAGACTTAATTAATTCTGGAGATTATGCATATCCTAATAAGATTAGGACACATTGATGAGATTAATGAAAAACCAATCAATAGAGTTACCATGAATGCCCATATGTTTATTGCTTACAGTTATTTCCTTTATTATGCAATATGATTGTATGGTTATGGATGGATGATGATTATGGACTATACCCTTAAACCAATTGTGATTGGCCGTCTTATGAATGGGTTGTATTAATTTTCAAGAGTTGTTAATTTTGATGATGTATTATTTATTTGGGGCTTGCATGCCACCTTCTTCTTCTCTCTCTCTCTATCATTCTCTTATGTACCCCACATTCCCCTTATGTATCCTTTTCTTTAAATTATGTAAATGTTATGTAATCGAGAGCGCACTAAGGAGCATGGTGGACCTAAACAAGCCTATGGTGGAGACCATCATGCTAATAGAAGAGATTGAAGGACTTGAAAGCTTGGAGAAGACTTTCAAGAGAGCATGCTATGTTTTGAATGAATGTTTTACGATCACCTACACCCACCTTAGACCTAGGATTCAATTCATTGGCTTGGATTGAATCCTCTTAAAGTCCATAATCATCATAGTGGGAGCTTTTAATAAGATTAATAGTGATAGCTCCAAATCCAAAGATCGTTATATGTCACCTTATAGGGACTAACATCGATAAGTGGATTACATATATAATGTTGTTATATATTTTTATTTATATGCATGAGATGTATGTTAAATTAGTTTAATTTGATGAGACCCTTAAAACCCCTCTCTTTTAATATTAAGTTGGAAATGGAGAATACATTAGGGAATGGATTCTTCATTGCCTTCCATCATTATAGGATCATCTAACGTCCCTTAATGTGGGTACCTGGCTGCAGACATGTAGGAGCTACCCATATTAAAGACATTACTTGAAACTATCACATATATAGATATCATGGGGTGCCTAAGCTGGTATATACGAAGAAACTAACATGTGAGGTATATATTTGGTGAAACATACCTGTGTGAATGATGGGTTTAACTTAACTAGGGAAGTATTCCAAGAAACTAACATGTGAGGAGTATGTACCCTAGAGGCAGAACGATTGGAATTTGCTTATGAAGCAATAGACAAAGAGTTGTCTTCTTACTGTGGGTTAGAAGTCAAGAAACTAACATGTGAGGCTTCTAGGTCATAGTGGGACCCCAATCCCCATTAGGAATAAGATTCCCGAATTCCATTAGAGGGTATATGGAATTTGATAAAATAGTGGGAGGTACCATATGATTAAAGACCCGATCATTATGGATTAAAAATGAAATCTAATTCTCTATTTAATTTTTATATGTAGTTCACAAAAATGGCTCACCTCAACCCGTTATCCAAAATATTGGACATTAACCGTTTAACTGGACCAAATTGTCTTGATTGGCTTAGGAATCTAAAAATTGTTTTGGATTCCAAGAATCTTACCTATGCACTTCATAATCCACTTCCCATTGCTCCTGCTGAGGCTACAACTCAGCAAGAGAAAGACGCTTACCAGAAGCGCATGGACGACGATCTCATAGCAAGGTGCTATATGATGGTATTTATTAGTCTCGAGCTTAAGAAGCAACATGAGTCCATGGGAAGTGCTTACGAGATTTTTATCAACATACAAGAATTGTATGGGAAAGAATTCTTGCTTGAATTTAATGAAGCTGCTACTTCCAAGTCTAAGCTCAAGCCTAAGGGCAAGGGCACAGGCAAGGGCAAGAGTACCAGAAGGAAGAAGAACGGTAACAACAAAGCCAAAGGAACCTGTTTTCACTGCGGCAAGGATGGGCACTGGAAACATAACTACCGGGAGTATCTGGATACTCTAAAGAACCAACCTTTGGAAGGTATGGATCATGCTCTAAACTAAATGTTAGTTCTGCTTCCACTTGGGTACTTAATTCTGATGTGAATTTTGAATTCCATGCAGAATCTAGTGGGAAGCAGAAGGCAGAGTAAAGGCGGATCAACCCTACAAGTGGGGAATGGAGCAAACATTGTTGCATTAGCTGTGGGGCTTGTTGCTTGAGTCTACCTAATGGAGTAGTTTAGAAATAATAGTTAGCTATCTTTACATTCCAGAAGTTATTAGAAACATTAATTTTATTTCAGTTTTATCTAAACGAGGTTTTAGTTTGATTTAATAAATGTTTTCTATTAAATGAAGAGTTCATTACTTCTGGAGTTTATATGGATGGCCTTTATTTTCTAAACTTTATTGCAAATATGAATTGCAATGAAGCATGATAGTTCTAAATTGAATGCTAATAAACCTAAGAGAACAAGATATACATAGTGATGTATGTAGAAGTTTCTCTAACTTTACAACCTTTACCAATGATTCAGTCTAGGTTTGGGTGTGTATACTTAATGAAGTCCAAATCTGAAACATTTGAAAGGTTCAAAGAATTCAGATATAAAGTAGAGAAACAAACCGGTAAAAGTATTAAAGCTCTTCGATTAGATCGGGGAGGCGAATATTTAACCGGTTAATTTTTAGATCAACTTGTTCAAACGGGCATTCAATCACAATGGACACCTCTTGGAACACCATAACTTAATGGTGTGTCAAAAAGGAGGAAGAGGACCTTATTGGATATGGTCCGATCCATGATAAGTTACAATGACCTAATATTATCCGTGTTAGGATATGCCCTAGAAATTGCCACGTACCTGTGAAACAGAGTTCAAACCAAGGCTGTCCCTTAAGACCTATATGAGATATGGAAAGGGAAGCACTAAACCTTAAGCATGTTAAGGTATGGGGTTGCACTGCATATGTAGAGACACATAATGTAACCAAATTGGAAATCAAGATAACTTGAACATAGGTTTGTGGATTATCCTAAATAGAGTTTAGGATACTAAGTCTATTATCCTGATGAACAAAAGGTGTTTTGTTTGTATGTTTGCAATCTTTCTTGAAAAAGAGTTTATTCAAGAAGGCAGCAACAACAGGAAAATAGAACTCAAAGAGTTGTCTAATGAGACACAAACCGACATTGATGCAACCCCTGTCCCTGTTGAGATAGAACCCATTATTGTACCATGATTGTACAAAGGGTTAGTGGGAGTACGATTATATTTTGGTCCTATAAGTGAATGACGTTCTACTTATTAGGGAATAATGTAGAGACGTTGTCAACAGTGAAAAATTAGTTTTTCACAAAGTTTCTCCATAAAAGATTTGGAAGAAGCATCCTATATTCTGGGAATAGAGGTCTATAGAGATAGATCTTAAAGGATGCTAAATCTCTCCCAATCGAAGTACATAGACAAGATTTTGAAAGAGTTCAAAATGTATGATTCCAAAAGGAGGTCTAATTCTTGTCAGACATGGAATCAAGTTGTCTATAACTAAAAGACCAGATATCAGTTTTGCTGTAAATGTTACGAGCAGATATCAGGCAGACCCAGATAAGGAACACTGGGAAGCAGTCAAGGCTATCCTTAAGTTCTTGAGAAGAACTAAAGGACCTATACCTTGCCTATCGAGAAAGAAACTTGAAATGGTTGGTAGAACGGATTCAGATTTTCAATCTGACGATGATGATAGGAGATCAACATCGAGGTATGTTCTCACCTTAAATGGTGGAGCTGTAAATTTGAGTGCATTGTTGCATGTTTGGAAGAGTAAGTTCATTGCAGAACTAGGAGTGGTTCCTGACATTGAGAAGCCTATACTATTGTTTTTGTGACAACAATAAGGCTAGTGCTCAAGACAAGGATCCACGGTCTCATCAAAAGTCCAAACTTTAAGCGGCAATTCCAAGTGATTAGAGAGATCATTGGAAGAGATGACATATACATATAAAAGTTTAAAAGAACAGAGAATAAAGAAGACCCCTTTACTAAAGCTATGACCCAAGTGTGTTGGATCACCACCGACAGGATATGAGTATGAGATACATGGTGGATTGGCTATAGTGCAAGTGGGAGATTGTTAGGATTATACCCTAGAGCCAATCATGGAGATGATTGTTTAGGGATTAGGAACAATCAATTGATTTCATTTATATATGTCACATTTATTATTGATTTAATAAAAGGGCTTATTCTATTATGTTTATATGCATCATTTATATTTACATAATATGTCCATGGAGTTAGAGTTGAGAATATGAAATTACAAAGGGTTGTAATTTTGCGACTGTAAATATATCTCTGTACTAAACTCCTAAATCATTCCTAGTTGAAGGTTCACTATGATGGACAGTAATGAACCATAGGACTAGCACTTGTTAGGTTGACTCTATAAGAGGATAACTAGTCTCAAGCTATTTGTGTGGAGACACTACAACCAACAAGTGGGTGCCTATTATGAGAATAGGTACACTGAATGTGACCAAAGATATGAGATAAATTGAATGGAGTTTTAACCTGCCTGTCAATCAGTTTCTCATTGTTATAGTGGTACAAATAATCCTTAGACCTGAGACACCATGGTTGTCTTATACATTCAGGGGTCTGTAAGGGTGTTCATTGGCCCTACTGCTATGTGTGTGAAGGCATGTGAGTGATCAACAAGGAATCCATCACTCTCAGGAAAAAGAGAGTGAATGTCTCATACAGCATTCATTGAATATAACTCATTAAATCCATGGGACCATGGTAGAATGAATATGGAAAGGAGTTTCCATAAGTTCATCATTGAGTTGATATTAATGAATGAGTATAAAGTAATTGAACTAGGGACTTGACAGACTTCCATGTCCTATTAGTTCAATTGGAGACATTGTGTTGATGGAAGGATGGAATTGTAACCTGTAAACTATAACAGAAGGGTTCTTTGTAAATGACTATTCACCTCATTAAGGACCACACCATGAGCCATATGCTAGGTGTTACTCATGGTTAGTAGAAGCCCTAATTGATATAAATGAGTTATAATCAATTAAGGAATTGAAAGGAGTTTCAATTAGACCCTTAATGGAAAGTGTTCCATTATGCACAACTTGTGCTGTTCCTACTACTTGATGATGTGAACCCAATGGGTCACACGCTGATCATGCTAAGAGAGCTTGATTGTCTATGAGAGAAAGGGTATAAGTGATTAAAGAAAAGTTCTTTAAGGGGCTAATTTGTATTTGATGCAAACTAGTGGGCTAATTGTGTAATTAAGAGTAATTACACAAATTAGATTAGAGTTTGGAATCCCCCCTTGGCCGGCCCTATTAGTGGGCTATATAATGCCCACTATAAGGTGATGACATCATCACAATCACTCCCCCCCAAGTGCTGGCCGAATTCCCCCTTGGAGGCTCTCTCTCTCTCTCTCTCTCTCTCTCTCTCTTCTTCACCTCTAGCAACCCTTAGGAAGAAGAAGGAAAGGACAACTTGCTTAAGCTAGGTGTGGATACTGTTGGAGGCAGTGCACTTGGACTGCTCAATCAGAAGACAAAGCTTGGAGCATAAAGGAGAAGACTTGTTCAACTGTAACTACCCTAACTCTCTTGGTAGTTAGGTTTATGGCTTTTTGTATTAAGCATAATTAAGATTCATGGGTTTGGGAATCATAGGAAAAATTTTAAATTCCGCCTTTGTATTTTTCCTCTCTAGTTTGATTCCCAACAGTGGCTTGCCGCCCAAGCCCAGGCGGCTTGCCGCCCCATGCTGGGAGGTTACCCGAGATTGGTGCTGCCCAGTCTTGAGGGTTTTTAAACCCTTGACTTCCATTTGTGCACACACACACCCAATTTCGAAAATTGAGAGTTTCTCTCTCTAGAAACTCAATTCATCTTCTCCAAACACTCACACACACATTCTCATTCAAAGTTTCACTTTCAATTCAAGTTGTGTGCATGAAATAGCATCAAGAACAAGTCATTCAACAACAACAACAAGCATCAATCATCAACTTACAAGATCAAATTCATCATCTTTCTTATCAAACCCATTTTTCTCACATACAAGCTCAAACATCATCAATGGCTTCTAACAATGATTCCAACATCAAGTATCCATACTATGTGATCAAGAATACATACAAGGCACCAATCTATGATGCATCCCAAGACAAGGTGTTGCTTGAACCCAAGAAGCATCTTTCATACCTCCATTCCCAACATGAGGTTAGTTCTTCCCAACTTAACATGTTTATCATGAAATCTTGATTTCTATTGGATAAAATGCATTCCCATGATCTTCTTTTGATTGTTTCTATCATTGTTAAGCCAAGTTCATTGATTTGGCAAGGATTGAATGTGCAAAAAGCTTGTTTCCTAATGCTTGAGAAAAGATGCCCACCAAGTGTTTGATAAAATGCCAAAGAGACAAAAACATGTTCAATTCTTGGAAAATCAATAGGTTTGCATTCTAGTACAAAGTCTATTGATCTTGGCAAGGATTTGATATACAAAATCTTTCATTTCAATGCTTGAAAACAAGTTACACACCAAGTGTTCGATAAAATGCCCGAAAGACAAAACCATGTTCAATCCTTACAAAGTCAATGAGTTTGAATACACAAAGTCATGGGCAGTCATTCCTAATTCATTTCATGAATCAAAACCCATATTTTAAGACTTTTGGAAAGACTTTTTGAAATCAATTATCAATGTATGCCCAATATCTCTATGTTTTCAATGCTAACTCAATACACAATCCTTTGAAATAGCCCGATTTCCAAAGTCTCCGTACAAGGACATCAATGAAGGGGCTCATCTCGTGGTGGAGACATATGGAACATGCCCAACCACGTGCTCGCAAGATAATAAAGAAAGCGGGTTTTGGGCCCTTCCTAGATGCTCTATGGAACGAGCAATGGGATAGGCAAGCATTGTTTGCCTTGACAGAGTTATGGTGGGATACCACCGACACTTTCCATTTCAGCTTCGGGGAGATGACCATGATCCCTAAGGATTTCACCATGATAACTGGGTTGAGCTTAAAAGGCAAGCGCTTGGAATATTACGAGTATGCCAACATGGATCAAAACTACATAGTAGCTCTACTCGAGGTGGAAGCGGAGTTAAGCCCAAAGGGTGTACGCCGTACTTAGCTCTACAACACCTTTGCCATTGTGGAAGAGAGTGATGGGACGGATCCCCAATACATTGTGAGAGCTTTCTTGCTCTACATGATTTCATGTACTTTCTTTGCGGGCACCAATGACATAGCTCGACTAGAGTTGCTAGCTAGCATGGAAGATGTGAACAAAATTGGGAGATACAATTGGGGTCGGGCTGCTCTTGCAACCATGTATCGCTCCATGACCGACATGTCCCGGGGAGTTGCAAAGAACTTTGGGGGACTTCCTTTCGTCTGGGAGGTAACAAAGAACATTCAATTCTCTATTATTTCCCAAAACTTAACACATACATGATTTCCTTTATTTCTTTGATTTTCCACAGATATGGTACTACGAGTACCTGAACATGTGCCGCCCAACTCTTGCTAGTGATGCCATGTCATGGCCCATTCTTCAGAATTATGCTCCATCTTGCTTGGCTACAAAAGCCTCCAACCGACATGATTATGCCCATGCAAGGGCATATCTTGCCAGCTTGACTGCTGATATGGTAAAATCTTTCTTTCTCTTTTTATCTTTTTATCTTTTTTTTTTTTTTTTCCATTTCTCATCTTAAACTCAACAGGTGGAATGGGATCCATGGAGGCTGTGGGAGCATAGGCTACCCAAGAAGTATTCCTCTTGTCTGGAGTTGACAAGCAAAAGGGTCCTTTTTGAAGGCCCCACAGGTAGATGCTGGTATCTTGGGGAGCGAGTCCTGAGACAAGTCTGTGGACCCCGGAAAGCGGCCCACAATGATTCAGAAGAAAGCCTAATTATTATTAGGTTTGAAAACGAAAAGGAAAGGAGTCGCCACCTTATTTTTTTAAAGGAAACAAGGAAAACCCTAAAAAACAGTTTTGTTTTAGGAAAACAAAAGAATGACTCCATGTTTAAAAATAGTAAGGCAAAAGATCTTTTGGAAACCAGAGATTGGGGATTCGGAGGCTAAGTTACGATATGGGAAGGTTCTAGGCAAAGCCTATAGGCACCCATATCGCCCTAAACGGTCTCTTAATTTAATTGGGCTAAATCAAAGTCTTAATCATACACAAATCAACAATTATCATCACAAGGCAGCATGCATATCATCCATTCATTCATCCACATAATCAAGTAAATCAAAGGAAAAACAGAAAAAAGAAAGAGGGGAAAGAAAAACCTAGGATACTTAGTATCCTAGGGCGGACTTGAACCTCACGAAGAGCGCCTACGTACCATGTATGGAAATACATGGATCAAAGTCCACGTAGTTCGAAAGGGAATAGGGTTATAACCTAATGGAGGCCTATGGTAAACCCTAAGTTTCCTTTCAAGAAAAAACATGGTAAGTTTCCAAAAATGAATGATTCTCAAAAAATCTTTAGAAAATATGGAATTTGATAAAGATGGAAACTTTGATTTGAAAAGTATTTTTTATGAAAGGATACTATAGGAGTTACCATAACCCTCTATTAAGGAATAACCCTAGGGGGAAGAAAGGGAAAGTTTCAAGGAAAGGAAAGAAAGGTGAATTGGGGCACCCTCATACCCTACTTACCTTTAAGCAAAAGCAACCTGTCAAAATAACTACCCTATTGCATAGGGTAATTACCTTATTTACAAGATTTCATCTTGCAATAGCTAAAATAACCACCCCACATTGGTGGGGTAGTTGCACCTGTTGTACCTGTCAAACACCTGCAATTTGCATGCAAATATACCAAAAATACCAACAACCAAGCTAGGTTCCAATCAAGCAATTATCATGCTTAAACATAGGCTAACACATGCTCAAAATATGGCAATAAGAACAATGGACAAATCTGGACAGAATTGAAATAAGGCTTAAAATCAACCACAAGTCATGCAAACAACATGAATCATAAGCTAACTAAAACCCTAATTCAGCCCTATATGCAATAACATGCAAATAACCCTAAAAATCAACCATATGAATGCTCCAAATATCATATTAAGGTCAATAAATAAATCTGGACAGAATGGTATTAAGGCCTATATTCATCCACTAAACATGCACACAACATAAACAGTGAACAATCATAAACCCTAATTCAACCCTAGAACCATGACATGCATAAAAACCCTAAAATCCACCACATGAATGCTAAAAATACCATAGTCATCTAATATGCAACCCACATATAGCAACTATGAAGAAAAAACGGAGAAAATCCCTAAGCTATCATGCTATATGCAACTAAACCAACACAAGGATGATAAAAAAACCTAGAATCACAATGGTGCATAAAATCACATGGAATAACACTCTAGCATACTAAACAGCCCATGGATATCATCCTAAACATGCATACTAGCTAATAGAAACAGCAAAACACAATAAAAACATAAGCTTTAATATGCAAAAGAGTTATTTCATGCAGAAAACCAATTTCAGCACTAAGGAAACCCTAGAATCCCAATCATGCAGTAAATCACATGGAATAACACTCTAGCATACTAAACAGCCCATGAATATCATCCTAAACATGCATACTAGCTAATAGAAACAGCAAAACACAATAAAAACACATAAGCTTTAATATGCAAAAGAGTTATTTCATGCAGAAAACCAATTTCAGCACTAAGGAAACCCTACAATCCCAATCATGCAGTAAATCACATGGAATAACACTCTAGCATACTAAACAGCCCATGGATATCATCCTAAACATGCATACTAGCTAATAAAAACAGCAAAACACAATAAAAACACATGCTTTAACATGACATGATGCTATTCTATGCAAAACCCTAATTTAAAAGAGAGAGAAAAGGAGAAGAGAGGGTGTGAACCCCAGAAATTGGGCCCACAAGGGATTGAAAGAAAATGGGTTTGAAAGAGAAAAAGGAAAGGAGTCGCCACCTTATTTTTTAAAGGAAACAAGGAAAACCCTAAAAATAGTTTGTTTTAGGAAAACAATTTGAATGACTCCATAAAAAAGGAAAGGCAAAAACCAATCTTTTGAAAACCAAAGAAATCAGGGATTCGGAGGCTAAGTTATGACATGGGAAGGTTCTAGGCAAAGCCTATAGGCACCCATGTCACCCTTTCGGTCTCTCAGTTCATTTGGGCTAAATTAAGATCTTTCCATACAAAAATCAGCAAGTATATCATCACAAGAATTGCATGCATATCATATATTTCATTCATCCATCCATGCATAATAAGCAAACAAAACAGAAAATAAAGAAAAAGAAAACAAAACAAAAATAAACCTAGGATGCTTGGATCCTAGAACGGACTTGAGCCTCATGAAGAGCGCCTACGTACCATGCAGCGAAATACATGGATCAAAGTCCACGTAGTTCGAAAAGAACTAGGGTTAAATCCTAATACAAACCTATGGTTAAAACCCTAGGTTTCCTTATTTGATCAAGAGAGTTGAATTTGATAGAAAGTTTGATTTTAGAAAGAACTCCACAAAATGGAAACTTTAATAAAAACCAGAATTTTATTTATGAAGGAAACCTTTGATTAAACCATAGACTTGTATTAAAAATTAACCCTAGATAGGGAGAAGAGAATGAGTTAAGAAAGAAAGGTGAATTGGGGCACCTTCACACCCACTTACCTGAGCGCAATTAGCTCCAAGCATTTAGCCATTTCAGACATGAGCAGCCCTATTTGCCATAGGACAAATACCACACCTATTTGCACCCTTACAAGTGCTCAAAACCATGCAAAAACACTAACATGCAAATCTGGACAGAATAGTATCATGGCCTAAAAATCATCCACTAAGCATGCTAACAGCAACACAGCGAACAATAATAAGTCCTAACACATTCCTAGAACCATATCATGCATAAAAAACCCTAAAACATACTAACATGCATGCAAAACTATCATGTTTACTCCATATGAAAAACATATACAGCAAACACGAAGAAAAACCAAATAAAAAAGTCTACTTTATCATGCTATATGAAAACAAACACAAAACAATGACTCTAAACCCTAAACTCACAAATATGCTTAAAGACATACAAAACATACTTTAATCATGCAAAAACCAAACTAAACAGAAATTATATCATGCATATTAACTAACTAAAGCAATATAACATGATGAAAATCCTAACTCTAACATGCAATGACACTAATCCTAGCACAAGGACAAACAGGAGCACAAGAATCATAACTATGCTTAACAACCTAAAGGACAGCCCTAAAGCATGCTAAACAGTAGATAAACAATAGATATTCCATGTATATTAACTAGCTAGAGTGTTAATACATGATAAAAAGGCTACCTTTAACATGCAATAAGCCTAACCCATATGAGAACCTAGTTTAAGCTTGAATAGAGAAGGAGAATACCTTAGGAAGGGCCTTCCCTTGTGTTTGCAATTGTTCGTGGCTCCTCAGGTCTTTAGAGTGAATCAAACCAACACGAATCCTCCTCTTTGTCAAAGTGGTATCACAGCAAAGAGATCAAAACTCACTCAACTTTGAAAAGAAATAGAAAACAAAAAGAGAACAAGAGAAAAGAAAAGTGATTTTCGTCACTTTGCAGCAGTAGCAACTTCAATCGCGTTTTTGGGTATGAAAACGTTGGATTTGGACAAAGCTTGTGAAATACAAAGTTGTAGAGAATTGAATTATCTTTCTAACAAGACCAATTTCATCAAATTCTGACTTCGGATGAAAAAGTTATGATTAAAATACGACTGCTGGTTTTCAGAAAATCTGCTGCTGAATTATGACGAATTTCACTCCCTCCAAACCCTCTTCTCCTCCCCCTTTGTTTAAAGACATTAAGAGAGTATTTCTAGCTGAAATCTGGAGTTTCCCTTTCCTTCCTGGACTAGGTTTTTTTGGACAATAATCAAAAGGTATTTTATAATGATAAAAGACTTCTAATCTGAATAGGAAAAGGAAATTGTCTTTTATAAAAATTGGGAGACTGACCGCTAACACGCATGCACATGTATCGTATGTGCGTACACACACTCATCACATACGTACACGTGTTAGTGTCATGATAAAAATGGCTAATTTAATAAAATAATTTTCTTTTCATTTTAACCAAAAATCTCATGCTGTGATTCGCACTAATTCTTCAAGGATAATCCGTAAATAACCACACTAAACTCATCATCAGGGCCACGGGACTTGAGATGACAACCGGTACAAAATGGGCACTAATACCTTTTATGCATCCATATGAACTCCAATTGACAATTTGGAGATCATTCCAAGGTCAAATGAAAAGTTTGGGACTTAAAAGACGATTATGCCCCTCAAGTCACAAAAGCTCTTATTATCCCTCAAGATCAACTCCAATTTGAACCAAAATTCATATCCATTGTCCTTGTGACTCTAGAAAACTAATGCAAGTGACTAGACTCAAAAACAAAACAAAAACATGCATGAAATGATGAGCCCTAGTAAGGTGGTGCAAAAATGGGGTGTGACAGAAGCCCCTCATTGGCGAACAAGTTACACTTGTGAACCAATGATAAAGAACAACCCATTTTTGGCCAAAAAGCCCGGAGAAATCACACACTAATACCAACAATGATGGGAGGTTGAAAACCTGAGACTGAAGTAAGGAAGTGTACTCAAGTCATGAGTATACTTAAACCACTGGGGGTTGGTGATTGTCAAGAGAAGCATATTCAAGCCACTACGAAGGAACATACTTTTGAAATGGAGAAATATATTCAGGTCACGAACATATTTAACCAAGTGATGAGAATGAAATCTGAGAAGTAAGTTCAAGTGATGAACGTACCTTGGAAATGGAGAAGTATATTCAGGTCACGAATATATTTGACCAAGTGAGTGACAAAATACCTGAGAAGTATACTCAAATGATGAGTATACCACTGAAATGGAGAAATATATTCAGGTCACGAATATATTTAACCAAGTAATCTGAGAATGAAATCTGAGAAGTATACTCAAGTGGTGAGCATACCATTGAAATGGAGAAATATATCCAAGCGATGGATATATTTAACCAAGTAGGATAAAGAATAATCTGAGAAGTGTACTCAAGTGATGAGTGTACTTTTTAAATGGAGAGATATATTCAGGTCACGAACATATTTAACCAAGTGATGAAAAAGATGCTGAGAAATATACTCAAGTGATGAGTATACTTAATGATTGAAAAAGACTGAGAAGTACGTTCAAGTGATGAACATACTTTTGAAATGAAGAAATGTATCCAAGTGATGGATATATTCAACCAAGTAAGCTGAGAAGTACACTCAAGTGATGAGCATACCATTGAAATGGAGAAATATATCCAAACGACGGATATATTTAACCAAGTAAGATAAGAATAATCTGAGAAGTGTACTCAAGTGATGAGTACACCATTGGAATGGAGAAATATATTCTAGTCACGAATATACTTAACCAAGTAAGTGACAAGTATGTTTGAGTGATAAACATACCATTGAAATAGAGAAATATATCCAAGTGATGGATATACTTAACCAAGTAAGTGACAAGTATGTTTAAGTGATAAACACACCATTGAAATAGAGAAATATATCCAAGCGATGGATATACTTAAGCAAGTAAGATAGAGAATAATCTGAGAAGTGTACTCAAGTGATGAGTACACCATTGAAATGGAGAAATATATTCTAGTCATGAATATATTTAACCAAGTAAGTGACAAATAATCTGAGAAGTATGTTCAAGTGATGAACATACCATTGAAATGGAGAAATATACCCAAGCGATGGATATACTTAACCAAGTAAGTGGCAAAATATCTGAGAAGTATACTCAAGTGATGAGTATACCATTGAAATGGAAAAAATATACCCAAGTGGTGGATATACTTAACCAAGTAAGTGACAAATGATCTGAGAAGTATGTTCAAGTGATGAACATACCATTGAAATGGAGAAATATATTCAAGTAATGAATATATTTAACCAAGTAAGTGATAATGAGGATCTGAAACTAGGAAGCATATTCAATGGGTGAACATGCTTTTGAAATGGAAGAATATATTCAAGTGATGAATATATTCAACCAAGTATGATAGAAAATGAGAATTTGAAACTGAGAAGCATATTCAAAGGGTGAATACACTTTTGAAATGGAAGAACACATTCAAGCGATGAATATATTCAACCAAGTAGGATGAAAAATCAAGATTTGAAATGAGGATATATGATCAATTTATCAAGATTGAACAGGCATGGTGCAAGAGGAAAGTGACTTAACACATTGTCACTTGAGTTGGCATGGCACAGGGGAAATATATTCAACCCTTTTGAACACAAAATCAATTCAAAGAATTGATTTCAAGGTGAAATTTGATTGATTTTAAGCTCAAAAAGTGTTGAATATCTCATTTGGAAGAAGGTTTGATCACGCGTTAAGGCGAGACAAAGCGAGAGAGAAAGCCAAAACAAAGTGGCTTGGGTGACCACCAGGCCTCAGGAGGCTAGCCGCCAAACAATTATGGTGATTTACTCATGTTTTTGTGCAAAAATAAGCTCAAAATAAGCTTCCCAAGGTCACATAACCATATAGGGGTCAAAGGGGGTCAAAAATAGGCAAAACTGGGCAAAATAGGAAAACGGCCTCGGGTGACCACCCGGGGCTGGGCGGCTAGCCGCCCAAGCCCAGGTGGCTAGCCGCCTAGGCCTGGGTGGTCACCCGAGCCCGAAGCAGAAATCCCACTTTAAATAGGAAACTTCCTATTCTGACGGGTTTTTTCCTATTTGAACTTGGATTTGTGACCTTTTCCCTATAAAAACACATCCAAGAGGTTCCTAAACCTACTTGTATTCATTCATTAGAAATTATGGAGGCTCTAGACAAATTTTTAGGAAGGTTTTTGAGAGTTATGAGTGCTGAAGCAAAATCTGAGTTCAAGTGCTTTGGCTTGGATCCATTGCTCTCCTTGAGGCATGTGAAGCTTGAAACGAACCTCTTGATTGCTGCTACATATTTTTGGGATCCCCACATTCATGTGTTCCGCTTCAACTATGAAGAACTGTGCCCAACCATGGAGGAATTCTGCGCGTTGTATGGAGTTTCACCGGTAGGTCCTTTCATTCTCCCTACTCCTCGCCCAAGCTTCCTTACTTCTTTCTCCAACTTACTTGGGATTCACCAACAATATGCCTCTACGTTTGTAAAGGACCATATGGTAGACTTGATGAAATTGGCAACCTCTTTTTTAGCTTATGATAGTAAAGGTATTCTGAACTTTACCTTTCCTATTAAGCATGCTCTTGCCTTTTGCCTCATTGGTCGTTTTCTTATTTCCACTGGTACTCCACATGTTCCCATTCAAATCTGTGACTTGATTCCTCTCCTTGCCAAGGGCCATAACTTGATTCCCATGGTGCTAGCTGAAACCCTGAATGGTTTGGATAAAACTCTTGAGGACCCAAAGGTTCCTTTAGGAGGTAGCCCCATTCTACTGCAGATGTGGTTGCTTGAAAGACTGAATTTCTTGTCACCAGTTGCCATTACACCATACAAGCCCCAGCATTACTGCCTTCGCCGCATTGAACTACCTGGGCAATTTTCATTGAGAGATTGGCTAGGTTACTTCCAAACCCTTTCTTGGAGGAGTGTCAAGTGGTTTGTATTCATATGGGGCTGCAGTGACCAGGTGCTTCTGCGGACTTCTGGATGCTGTTAGAGTTATGCCCTAGAGCCAATCATAGAGATGATTGTTTAGGGATAAAGGAACAATCATTTGATTTCATTTATGTATGTCACATTTATTATTGATTTAATAAAAGGGCTTATTCTATTATGTTTGTATGCATCATTTATATTTACATAATATGTCCAAGGAGTTAGAGTTGAGAATATTGAATTACAAAGAGTTGTAATTATGAGACTGTAAATATATCTCTGTACTAAACTCCTAAATCATTCCTAGTTGAAGGTTCACTATGATGGACAGTAATGAACCATAGGACTAGCACTTGTTAGGTTGACTCTATAGGAGGATAGCTGGTCTCAAGCTATTTGTGTGGAGACACTACAACCAACAGGTGGGTGCCTGTTAATAGAATAGGTACACTGAATGTGACCAAAGATTTGAGATAAACTGAATGGAGTTTTAACCTGCCTGTCAATCAGTTTCTCAATGTTATAGTGGTACAAGTAATCCTTAGACCTGAGACACCATAGTTACCTTATGCATGTAGCTTTAGAAGTTTGATAACACTAAGTGCAGATTCTATTCATGGGTCTGTAAAGGTGTTCATTGGCCCTATTGCTATGTGTATGAAGGCATGTGAGTGATCAACAAGGAATCCATTACTCTCAGGAAAAAGAGAGAGAATGTCTCATATAGCATTCATAATATAACTCATTCAGTCCATGGCCATGGCAGTGTGAATATGGAAAGGAGTTTCCATAAGTTCATCATTGAGTTGATATTTATGAATGAGTATAAAGTAATTGAACTAGGGACTTGACAGACTTCCATGTCCTATTAGTTCAATTGGAGACATTGTGTAAATGGAAGGATGCAATTGTAACCTATAAACTATAACAGAAGGGTTCTTTGATAGATACATATTCACTTCATTAAGGACGACACCATGAACCATATGCTAGGTGTTATTCATGGTTAGTAGAAGCCCTAATTGATATAAGTGAGTTATAATCAATTAGGGAATTGGAAGGAGTTCCAATTAGACCCTAAATGGAAAGAGTTCCATTGTGCACACCTCGTGCTATTCCTACTACTTGATGATGTGAACCCAATGGGTCACACACTTATCATGCAAGATGAGCTTTAAAGTCTATGAGAGAAAGGGTATGAATGCATAAAGAATAGTTCTTTGAGGCCTATTTATATTTGATATAAATTATAGGGGTTATTGTGCAATTTAGAGAAATTGCATAACACCCTAATAGGGTTTCCCCCTAGGGCCGGCCCCCTTAGTGTGGACTATATAAGTCACACTTTATGATGTGTGACATCATCACAATCACAAGTGGAAATCCCAAGGGGCTGTCCAGATTTTCCAGCCCCCTCTCTCTCTCTCCTCTCTTCTCCTACACTAGCAACAACAAGGGAAAAGAAGGAAAAGACTTGAAGCTCTAGCTAGGTGTGGATACCGTTGGAGGCAGCACACTTGGGCTGCTCATTCACCGCTGTCCGGAATCAAAGCTTGGAGCAAAAAGGAGAAGACAAAAATTCTGTAAGTGTTCTAACCCTCTTCATAGCTAGGGTTTGATTTTGTATATGCATAGTTAGATTCATGGGCTGTGGAATCAAAGGGAAAATTTTTATATTCCGCACTTCTATTTTTCCCTCTTGTATGATTCCCAACAGTGGTATCAGAGCCATGGCTATGCATAATACAAAATACATATGGGCTGGAATTTATGGTGTAGTTGAATGATTCAAAAATCTGGAGAATTTTTACTGCAGAATTGTTCTTCTCTCTGGCCGAACCTAGGGTTTGGAACCCTAGGTCTATTCTTCTTCTACTCCTCTTCTAAATCATGGTTAAGGGTAACCATTGATGCAAAGGTTGTATAGGGTTTGAATTGGAAGAAGAAGAAAAAGGAAAACTGGGTTTTCTGAAGAGGGTCGAATCTGGGTTTTAGAACCCAGAGGTTCTTGCAATTAAATTCAATCAAAGCTTCTGTATTTTTGATGCAAATCCATTGTAGGATCATTATATATCATGTGTATATGATTTTCTTTAAGTTTCAAAAAGGTTTTGATGGAAAAAGATTCAAAAAGTTTGAAAATTTTTCATGAACAGCATAGCAGATTTTCTCTGCAGAAAAGTCATCAATGGAGTTTTGATTAGAACTTGAGTTAGGGAACTCCAAATTGCATGAAACCAATTGCATTAGTTTCCTAAGACATGTAGGATACTGGGAAAATTCGTTTGGTAGCCTAATTCATTCATCTTGCTGGGTTTTAAATCAATTTCTGACCATGGACAGTATGCTGTCAAATTCTGGGCAGCATACTGTTGTTTTAATTGTTTAGAACAATTGGTGATGATTCGATCATCCAAACCTCTTCTAGAAGCTTAGTATTTCATGTAGGGACATGATACAAAAGCTGGTTTCAATGGAGGAGTCGAATTGATAAGGTTTTAGAAGCTATTGTGACCTTCAAGGTCTGCAACAATGGCTCCAGCAATGGGTTTTGGAAACCCTGATTGTTTTTGATGATGGCAGCCACTTCCACCACTCCTCACGTGTCCAGAGGCTTGTCCCACACCCCTAGGATGTTCTCCCATGGCTGCCCATGGCCTCCCACAGTCGTTGGTGGCCATGGCAGCCTAGCCAAGCTCAGGCAGCCGTCTTGGTAGTGACGGCTGCATAGAGTTAAGGATGAAACCCTAATTTTGAGTTAATGATGAAACCCTAATTTCATTATGGCATTAATTAAAACCCTAATTGGAATATTAATTACCTTTATTAAGAGTTAATGATTGGTCATTAAATGACCAATCATGGTTATTAATTGTTAGGACATAATTAATACCATAAATGATGTCTAGGGTTAGGGTTTTGGAAACCCTAATTAGTGTAATTAATTAAGGGTAATTAATACCCTATTTGGCATTAATTAAACCCTAATCCCTTTTATTAAATACCATATGAACCTAGGGTTTTAATGATTGGACATTAAATGACCAATCATAAGGAATTTAATGATTAGGGCTTGCATTTAGGGTTTAGGGTTATGCGTTTAGGGTTTAGGGTTTTAGGAAACCCTAATACACTAATTCATCATTTAAATGATTTTATTTAATTCCCATGTTAATTATTTAATTAATATTGATTAATTTTATAATGTTTTAAATGGTTTAAAATACAATTGGGGATTAAATTAAAATCTGGAAATTCTTAATTAAATGAAATTGATTTGTTTAATTAAGGAAACCCTAATATTGGATATTAGAGTTATTTTAGGAAACTTTATATGTTTAAATTAATTTGATTAATTGAAACTAAAATGTCTTAAATGTTAAGACTTTATTTAATTCTGGATATTTTTGTTAATACCTAATAAGATTAGGATGCATTAATGAGATTAATGTAAATCATTCAAGAGAATTACCATAATGCCCATATGTTTTAATGCTTACAGTTTTTCTTTACATTATGCAATGAGATTGTATGTATGTGTTTGGATGATGATTATGGACTATACCCTTTAAACCAATTGTGATTGGCCGTCTTATGAATGGGATGTTATTATTTACAAGAGTTGTAATTTTATTAAGGTGATGTAATTTATTTGGGGCTTGCATGCCACCTTCCCTCTCCCTCTCTCTCTATCATTCTCTTATGTACCCCACATTCCCCTTATGTATCCCTTTCTTTAAATTATGTAAATGTTATGTAATCGAGAGCGCACTAAGGAGCATGGTGGACCCAAAGGAGCATGATAGAGCCCAACAAGCCAATGGTGGAGACCATTAAGCCAAGGAGCAGATTGAAGGACTTGAAAGCTTAGAGAAGTGTTTCAAGACAGCATGCATGTTTCGAATGTGTTATTTTACGATCACCTACACCCACCTTAGACCTTGGATTCAATCTATTGGCTTGGATTGAATTCTCTCAAAGTCCATAATCATCATAGTGGGAGCTTTTAATGAGATTAATAGTGATAGCTCCAAATCCATAGATCGTTATATGTCTCTTCTTAGGGACTAATATCGATAAGTGGATTATTATTTTTTTTTATGCTGTTCAATTTTTATTTATATGCATGAGATGTATGTTAATTTGATGAGACCCTTAAAAACCCCTCTCTTTTAATATTAAGTTGGAAATGGAGAATACATTAGGGAATGGATTCTTCATTGCCTTCCATCATTATAGGATCATCTAACGTCCCTTAATGTGGGTACCTGGCTGCAGACATGTAGGAGCTACCCATATTAAAGACATTACTTGAAACTATCACATATATAGATATCATGGGGTGCCTAAGCTGGTATATACCAAGAAACTAACATGTGAGGTATATATTTGGTGAAACATACCTGTGTGAATGATGGGCTTAACTTAACTAGGGAAGTATTCCAAGAAACTAACATGTGAGGAGTATGTACCCTAGAGGCAAAACGATTGGAATTTGCTTATGAAGCAATAGACAAAGAGTTGTCTTCTTACTGTGGGTTAGAAGTCAAGAAACTAACATGTGAGGCTTCTAGGTCACAGTGGGACCCCAATCCCCATTAGGAATGAGATTCCCGAATTCCATTAGAGGGTGTATGGAATTTGATAAAATAGTGGGAGGTACCATATGATTAAAGACCCGATCATTATGGATTAAAAATGAAATCTGATTTTCTGTTTAATTTTCTGTATGTAGATCACCATAATGGCTCACCGCAACCCGTTATCCAACATTTTGGAAACCAACCGTTTAACTGGACCTAATTATCTTGATTGGTTAAGGAATTTAAAAATCGTTTTGAATTCTGAAAATATTACCTATGCACTTCAAAGTCCACTTCCCAATGCTCCTACTGAGGCTGCAACTCGGCAAGAGAAAGACGCTTATCAGAAGCGCATGGATGATGATCTTATGACGAGATGCTATATGATGGTGTCTCTAAGTCCTGAGCTTAAGAAGCAATACGAGTCCATGGGAAGTGCACCCGAGATATTTATCCACATACAAGAGTTGTATGGCAAAGAGTTTTTGCTTGAATGTGATGAATGGGTTGAAGTTCTTGCTTCAAATTCTATACTCAAGCCTAAAGGCAAGGGAATAAGAAAGGGTAAGAGTACCCAAAAGAAGAGGAAAGGTAAAGGGATTTGTTTTTACTGCGGCAAAGATGGGCATTGGAAACGTAACTGCCAAGAGTATCTAGATACTCTGAGGAACCAACCTTCGGAAGGTATGGATTATGCTCTTATACTTGAGACTAACATGAGTGTTAGCTCTGCTTCCACTTGGGTACTAGATTCTGGTGCGAGTTCTCATATTTGTAATTCCATGCAGGACCTAGTGGGAAGTAGAAGGCTGAGTAAAGGAGAAGTAACCCTACGAGTGGGAAATGGAGCAAACGTTGCTGCATTAGCCGTGGGGACTTGCTGCTTGACTTTGCCTAGTGGGAGTAGTTTAGAATTATCAGGCTGTCTTTATATTCCAGAAGTTATAAGAAACATTATTTCTATTTCAGTATTATCTAAACAAGGATTTAGGTTTGTTTTTGAGGAGAATAAATGTTCTTTATTTAAAAATGAAGAGTTCATTACTTCTGGAGTTTATGTGAATGGCCTTTATTTTCTAAACTTTATTGCAAATGTTAATTGCATAGAGCATGATAGTTCTAAATTGAATGCAAACAAACCCAAGAGAACAAGAGATGAAGAAAACTCCGCATATGACTGGCACTTGAGACTAGGTCATATCAGTGAGAATAGGATTAACAAGATGTGTAAGGATGGACAATTGGGTCCATTGGTTTCTATGCCCTTTCCAACTTGTGAATCTTGTTTACTAGGTAAAATGACCAAGTCACCTTTCACCGGTCACGGTGAGAGAGCTGCAGACATATTAGGATTGATACATAGTGATGTATGTGGTCCTATGAGCATACATGCTCGTGGAGGTTTCTCTTACTTTATAACCTTTACCGATGATTATTCTAGGTATGGGTATGTGTACTTAATGAAGTACAAATCTGAAGCATTTGAAAAGTTCAAAGAATTCAGATATGAAGTAGAGAAACAAACTGGTAAAAGTATTAAAGCTCTTCGATCGGATCGAGGAGGAGAATATTTAACTGGTGAGTTTTTAGATCATCTTGTTCAAGCGGGCATTCTATCTCAATGGACACCTCCTGGAACACCACAGCTTAATGGTGTGTCAGAAAGGAGGAATAGAACCTTATTGGATATGGTTAGGTCCATGATGAGTTACACTGATTTACCATTATCCTTCTGGGGACATGCCCTGGAAACTGCAGCGTATTTGTTGAACAGAGTCCCAACCAAATCTGTCCCTAAGACACCGTATGAGATATGGAAAGGGAGAGCACCAAGCCTTAAACATATTAAGGTATGGGGTTGCACTGCATATGTAAAGACACATGATGCAACCAAGTTAGAATCAAGATCAATTAAATGTAGGTTTGTGGGATATCCTAAAGAGAGTTTAGGATATTATTTCTATTATCCTGATGAACAAAAGGTGTTTGTTAGTAAGTTTGCAGTCTTTCTTGAAAAAGAGTTTATTCAAGAAGGAGGCAATAACAGGAAAATAGAACTCAAAGAATTGTCTGATGAGACACAAACCGACAGTGATCCCACCCCTGTCCCTGATGAGACAGAACCCACTAATGTACCACAACCTCTCCGTAGATCGAGTAGGGTATCTGTTGCACCTGAGAGATATGGATTTCTCAACCATAATGCAGAGGAATTGTTCCTTGGTGATAGAGAACACCCAGATGACCCTACTACTTATGGACAGGCGATTTCGGATATTGATTCGAATAAATGGCTGGAAGCTATGAAATCTGAAATGGACTCGATGTATTCCAACAAAGTCTGGACTTTAGTTGATCCACCAGAAGGTATAGTACCTATTGGCTGCAAATGGATCTTCAAAAGGAAGATAGGCTCAGATGGAAAGGTAGAGACCTACAAGGCTAGGCTAGTGGCAAAAGGTTACCGACAAAGACATGGTATTGATTATGAGGAAACCTTCTCGCCAGTGGCTATGCTTAAGTCCATTAGGATCTTGTTAGCTATAGCTGCGCACTACGATTATGAGATATGGCAAATGGATGTAAAGACCGCTTTCCTTAATGGAAACATTGAGGAAGACCTTTATATGCAGCAACCTGAGGGTTTTACATCCAGTGGTGAGGACCACAAAGTGTGCAAGCTACAGCGGTCCATTTATGGACTTAAACAAGCTTCTAGAAGCTGGAACATCCGATTCGATGAGGCAATCAAATCGTTTGGTTTCCTACAGAATATGGATGAACCATGTGTGTACAAGAAAGTTAGTGGGAGTGCGATTACCTTCCTGGTCTTATATGTTGATGACATTCTACTTATCGGGAATAAAGTAGAAACGTTATCAAAAGTGAAAGAGTGGCTTTCACAGAATTTCTCCATGAAAGATTTGGGAGAAGCATCCTATATTCTGGGAATAAAGGTCTATAGAGATAGATCTAAAAGGATGCTAGGTCTCTCCCAATCATTGTACATAGACAAAATATTGAAAAGGTTCAATTTAGAAGATTCCAAAAGAGGTCTAATTCCTGTTAGGCATGGAATCAAGTTGTCTAAAAACATGGCACCTAAAACTCCAGAGGAGATTGCGTACATGAGGACGATTCCCTATGCTTCTGCAGTAGGGAGTCTAATGTATGCCATGTTATGTACAAGACCAGATATCGCTTTTGGTGTAAGTGTTACAAGCAGATATCAGGCAGACCCAGGTGTGAAACACTGGGAAGCAGTCAAGGCTGTCCTTAAGTACTTAAGAAGAACTAAGGAACTATTCCTTGTCTATGGAGGAAGAAATTTAGAAATGGTTGGTTATACGGATTCAGATTTTCAATCTGACGATGATGATAGGAAATCAACATCGGGGTATGTTTTCACCTTGAATGGTGGAGCTGTAAGTTGGAGGAGCTGTAAACAGGATGTTACAGCGGACTCCACTACAGAGGCTGAGTACATTGCTGCATCAGAGGCTGCAAAGGAAGCTGTTTGGATAAAGAAGTTCATTACTGAACTGGGAGTAGTTCCTGCCATTGAGAAGCCCTTGCCATTGTTTTGTGACAACAACGGGGCTATTGCTCAAGCTAAGGAACCACGGTCTCATCAAAAGTCCAAACACATTGAGCGTCGATTCCATGTGATTAGAGAGATCATTGGAAGAGGTGATATTAGCATACAGAAGATTCACACAACAGAGAATGTAGCAGATCCCTTCACTAAAGCTATGACCCAAGAGCAGTTGGATCACCACAGACAGGAAATGGGTATTAGATACATTGTGGATTGGCTATAGTGCAAGTGGGAGATTGTTAGAGTTATGCCCTAGAGCCAATCATAGAGATGATTGTTTAGGGATAAAGGAACAATCATTTGATTTCATTTATGTATGTCACATTTATTATTGATTTAATAAAAGGGCTTATTCTATTATGTTTGTATGCATCATTTATATTTACATAATATGTCCAAGGAGTTAGAGTTGAGAATATTGAATTACAAAGAGTTGTAATTATGAGACTGTAAATATATCTCTGTACTAAACTCCTAAATCATTCCTAGTTGAAGGTTCACTATGATGGACAGTAATGAACCATAGGACTAGCACTTGTTAGGTTGACTCTATAGGAGGATAGCTGGTCTCAAGCTATTTGTGTGGAGACACTACAACCAACAGGTGGGTGCCTGTTAATAGAATAGGTACACTGAATGTGACCAAAGATTTGAGATAAACTGAATGGAGTTTTAACCTGCCTGTCAATCAGTTTCTCAATGTTATAGTGGTACAAGTAATCCTTAGACCTGAGACACCATAGTTACCTTATGCATGTAGCTTTAGAAGTTTGATAACACTAAGTACAGATTCTATTCATGGGTCTGTAAAGGTGTTCATTGGCCCTATTGCTATGTGTATGAAGGCATGTGAGTGATCAACAAGGAATCCATTACTCTCAGGAAAAAGAGAGAGAATGTCTCATATAGCATTCATAATATAACTCATTCAGTCCATGGCCATGGCAGTGTGAATATGGAAAGGAGTTTCCATAAGTTCATCATTGAGTTGATATTTATGAATGAGTATAAAGTAATTGAACTAGGGACTTGACAGACTTCCATGTCCTATTAGTTCAATTGGAGACATTGTGTAAATGGAAGGATGCAATTGTAACCTATAAACTATAACAGAAGGGTTCTTTGATAGATACATATTCACTTCATTAAGGACGACACCATGAACCATATGCTAGGTGTTATTCATGGTTAGTAGAAGCCCTAATTGATATAAGTGAGTTATAATCAATTAGGGAATTGGAAGGAGTTCCAATTAGACCCTAAATGGAAAGAGTTCCATTGTGCACACCTCGTGCTATTCCTACTACTTGATGATGTGAACCCAATGGGTCACACACTTATCATGCAAGATGAGCTTTAAAGTCTATGAGAGAAAGGGTATGAATGCATAAAGAATAGTTCTTTGAGGCCTATTTATATTTGATATAAATTATAGGGGTTATTGTGCAATTTAGAGAAATTGCATAACACCCTAATAGGGTTTCCCCCTAGGGCCGGCCCCCTTAGTGTGGACTATATAAGTCACACTTTATGATGTGTGACATCATCACAATCACAAGTGGAAATCCCAAGGGGCTGTCCAGATTTTCCAGCCCCCTCTCTCTCTCTCCTCTCTTCTCCTACACTAGCAACAACAAGGGAAAAGAAGGAAAAGACTTGAAGCTCTAGCTAGGTGTGGATACCGTTGGAGGCAGCACACTTGGGCTGCTCATTCACCGCTGTCCGGAATCAAAGCTTGGAGCAAAAAGGAGAAGACAAAAATTCTGTAAGTGTTCTAACCCTCTTCATAGCTAGGGTTTGATTTTGTATATGCATAGTTAGATTCATGGGCTGTGGAATCAAAGGGAAAATTTTTATATTCCGCACTTCTATTTTTCCCTCTTGTATGATTCCCAACAGATGCGCCATGGTGAGACTCATAGGACTGAGGTCTACTTCCTTCTATTGGCCTTCAAGGGTTCTTCGTCAGATGGGTGCCATGCAAACCATACCCACTTCCTTGAAAGGTGACTATCCTGTGGTGCCTGTAGGTCTTTCTGTAGTGACTTGGGCGAAGGACCGATGGCCTAGAAAGCTGACACTGACTCAAGTTACGAACACTGATGGTCCGTATATGATGAGCTCAGAGTATAAGGAATGGTTGAAAAGTAATTTGGGTGAGCGAGAGACTACTCGAAGAGAAAGGATTTTTGGACTTATCAAGAATAATGGACTTGGACCTTGCAGAGAAGATATCATGGAAGCAGTGACAACAGCTTATGAACATGACTTGAGGAAGAAGAGAAGATATGAAAGAGAGAAGAAGAAAGCTGAGGAGCGAGTTGCAAAGAAGCCCAAGAAAAACTGAAGACTCAATAGAATAGGATATTTATGGCACTTTTATAGTTCTTTTACTTAATACCAATGAATTGCTATGTCAATCAATTTAGTTTTGAATAAATTTCCAATAATAAATTAAATTTGGGATTTTTTTGTTTGATTTAGACCGCACCCAAGGTAACTTTATGGGTTGCCTACGTATCTCCATGATTTTTCTTTTTTTGTTTGTCTTTTTTTCTGTTTTTTTTTCTTTTTTCCTCTTCTTTTTTTTTTGTTTGGAGAATCAGGTCTTACGTAGTTCTCATGCCTTAACTTTTGCCTAGGCCGCCCTTACGGGTTTTCAACCTAGCAGGCTTCAAACATGATATTTCTTCAATTGATCCAAATTAGTTGGACGAGCGAACTCAATTCCATCTAAATCCATGAGGCGAACAGCCCCTGCTGGCAATATTTCCTTGATAATGTATGGTCCACCCCAACTTGGCTTGAATTTTCCCCGCGGATCGAACACTGGAGCTCTGATTTCTTTCAGTACTACATCCCCTTTCTTTAGACCTCGATCTTTGACATGCTTGTTGAATGCTCTGGCAACTCTCCGCTGATACCCCTGAACATGATACAGCGCCCTTAAACGCCTTTCATCGAGTAAAGCTAACTCGTCATAACGGCTCTTAACCCAGTCCACTTCTGTTATCTGGCTCTCCACGGCAACCCTTAGTGAAGGAACCTCCAATTCAACTGGCAACACGGCCTCCATTCCATAAACTAGAGAATAAGGGGTAGCCCCTGTTGACGACCTTATTGATGTTCTGTAACCCCATAAAGCCAATGGCAACTTCTCATGCCAGTCTGTGTGTGAGTTCGCCGTCTTCTGAAGTATCTTCTTGATATTCTTGTTAGCTGCTTCCACTGCTCCATTAGTCTGAGGACGGTATGGTGACGACAGATGGTGAACTATGCCGTACTTTTGCAAGAGCTCATGGGTTTCTTTCTGAAAGTGCTGGCCATTGTCTGAGATAACTTCATGCGGTACCCCATATCGATAGATGATGCTGTGCTGTATGAACTGTGCTACCTTCTTGGAATTCAAGGTCTTGAAGGACGCTGCTTCCACCCACTTAGTGAAGTAGTCGATGGCGACCAGGATGTATTCATGCCCATTTGACGCCTTTGGCTTGATCTGTCCGATGATATCTATCCCCCATACTGCGAACGGCCAAGGTGACGACATACTTGTTAAAGGCATAGAAGGCAAATGTTGTCCACTGGCGAACAGTTGGCATTTGTGGCACTTCTTGACATGTGCGTGGCAGTCTCTTTCCATGGTGGACCAATAATAGCCTAGCCTCATGATTTTCTTAGCCAACATATAGCCGTTCATGTGCGGACCCCCTGTTCCTTCATGGATTTCTTTAATCAGATGCTCGGCTTCCTCCTCGGTGACACACAGCAGGTGGATCCCGTCGTATGATCTCCGATATAGCTTTCCTCCACAAAGTACATAGTGACTCGCCAACCGCCTTAGGGTTTTTCTATCGATACGAGATGCTCCTTCTGGGTATTCCCTTTCTTCAATGAACTTCTTTATGTCATGGAACCACGGACGGCCATCATTTACCTCTCCTCCTCGGATTGCACAATAGTACATAGGCTTGTCTCGGCATTCTATCACCAACGGCTTCACATTTCCCCCTTCAGGTATCTCCACCATGGATGCTAGGGTCGCCAAGGCATCGGCGAACTGGTTCTTGTTTCTTGAAAGGTAGTTGAACTCTATCTCTGAGAACTCCTTGGTTAGAGCTTCCAGATAGGCATGGTAAGGCAACAATTTCTCATCTCGAGTTTTCCATTCCCCTTTTATCTGACAAATGATTAGCGCCGAGTCCCCGAACACTTCCAATTCTTTGATCCCCAATTCAAGTGCCGCTTCCAATGCTAGGATACAGGCCTCATATTCAGCAATGTTGTTGGTGGCTTCGAACCCCAACTTGACCGCCAACGGTGTAAATGCCTCTTCGGGTGAGACCAGCAGGACTCTTATCCCATAACCTTTCTTATTGGCTGCCCCATCGAAGTATACTCTCCAAGTTTTTCTACCAATCTCTAGCACGTCCTCATCTGGGAATTGATCGTTGAACGGAGCGGATGATGACACCGAACAGCTGGCTAGGTAGTCTGCGATGACGCTTCCCTTGATAGACTTCTGATTCACGTACTTGATGTTGAATTCATTGAGGAGAATTGACCATCGAGCAGTTCTGAATGACAATACTGGCCTTTCTACCAGGTACTTCAACGGGTCCATGCGACTTATCAAGAACACTTCGAAGGACATCATGTAGTGTCGGAGTTTCTGCATCGCCCATACTAGTGCC
Source organism: Liquidambar formosana (assembly GCA_039720395.1). Taxonomy (NCBI): domain Eukaryota; kingdom Viridiplantae; phylum Streptophyta; class Magnoliopsida; order Saxifragales; family Altingiaceae; genus Liquidambar; species Liquidambar formosana. Next base: position 32,680,460 of record CM077821.1, on the reverse strand, counting down.
ACACAAGCCTTTTCAATTGCATTGTACTTCACTTCATAGTCTGTCATTTTCTTGCTTAAGTAATAAATGGCATTTTCCTTTGTAGACCCTTCAAGATATTGAGCTAACATAGCTCCCGTCGCGGTTTCGGTGACCGTTAAGTATAACAAAAGTGGCGCACCTTGCCGTGGGGGAACTAAGATTGGAGGATTGCTCAAGTATCTCTTAATGGTCTCAAAGGCCTCTTGGCATTCTTCGTTCCATACTTTTGGCACACCTTTCTTAAGCAATTTGAAGATTGGTTCGCAAACCATGGTCAAGTTGGCAATGAATCGGCTTATGTATTGAACTCTTCCCAGAAAACCCCGGATCTGCTTCTCAGTGCTAGGCGGCTCCATCTCCACAATAGCTTTTATCTTCCCTGGGTCCACTTCGATACCTCTTTGAGTGATCATAAACCCCAATAACTTGCCTGCAGTGACACCAAAAGCGCACTTCTGTGGGTTGAGACGGAGATTGTACTTTTTTGCTCGCTCTAGGAATTTCTCTAGTGCCTTGAAATGCCCTTCTCTATCCACGGACTTTACGATCATATCATCGACATAAACCTCGACTTCCTTATGGATCATATCATGCAATAAGGTCGTAGCTGCTCTTTGGTAAGTAGCCCCAGCGTTTCTTAAGCCAAAAGGCATTACCTTGTAACAGTACGTTCCCCATTGCGTGATAAAGGTTGTTTTCTCCATGTCTTGAGGCGCCATCTTTATCTGGTTATACCCGGAGAATCCGTCCATGAAGGAGAGGAGTGCATGTCCCACTGTACTATCCACCAACACGTCGATATGGGGTAAAGGAAAGTCATCCTTAGGGCTCGCGGCGTTGAGATCTCGGAAATCGACACACATCCTTACTTTCCCATCTTTTTTAGGCACATGCACTATATTCGACAGCCACTCGGGGTACTCCACAACTTGGAGGAAACCCGCGTCTAGTTGTTTAGTTACCTCTTCTTTTACTTTTAGAGCCCATTTTGGTTTTAATCTTCTGAGTTTCTGCTTTACCGGCTTCTTTAGGGAATTAGTGGGGATATAGTGTTGCACAATATCGGGGTCGATGCCAGGCATGTCTTCATAAGACCATGCAAAAGCCATAATGTTGGCTTTCAAGAGGGAGATCATCTTTTCTTTTTCAACGGGGGAGAGGGTTTTCCCAATTTTAACTATTCTTGGCAATTCATTCGTCCCTAAGTTGATTGATTCCAATTCATCCATATTAGGTTCGGTGACGCCCCTTTTCCTTTGCTCAACGAGCTCTGGGGGGACATCGTTCCTAGGATCTATATCCATGCCATAAATATCCATAGAGGAGAGAAAAGAGACACTGCATATATAGAGAAAGAAAGCACACTTTATTGACTAGGAATAATGGGAATGACACACAAAAGAAAGAAGGAAAACAAACAAATCTGTATCAATACTATGACTCCACAAAGTGAGTAAAGTAGATACATCTTATTGAATTAGGGAAATATTACTAAACTAAGACACCTACAAGCTGCTATCAGGTAGGCCAAGGTCTTCTTCTTCATGGATCTCCGCAATGACACCATATTCAAGGTACCAATTCAGGAGTGGCACGGTAGCATGGCTAATGGATGAACCCTGGAGTTCTTCAATGGTCGCGTCTTCCACGGTGAGGATCATGTCTTGGAACATTTCAGTCATAGCCCCCGCATCAAGGTTCTCTGCCCAGTCTTCCTCTTTCAAGCTTCCATATAGATCTTGGATAGAGTGGTACCAACTTGTCAAACTTTGAGGATTCGGCCCTTCTGTGAAGTATCTATTGTGAACCCCGGAAATTGGGCCCACAAGGGATTGAAAGAAAATGGGTTTGAAAGAGAAAAAGGAAAGGAGTCGCCACCTTATTTTTTAAAGGAAACAAGGAAAACCCTAAAAATCAGGTTGTTTTAGGAAAACAATTTGAATGACTCCATAAAAAAAGGAAAGGCAAAAACCAATCTTTTGAAAACCAAAGAAATCGGGGATTCGGAGGCTAAGTCATGGGAAGGTTCTAGGCAAAGCCTATAGGCACCCATGTCACCCTTTCGGTCTCTCAGTTCATTTGGGCTAAATCAAGATCTTTCCATACAAAAATCAGCAAGTATATCATCACAAGAATTGCATGCATATCATATATTTCATTCATCCATCCATGCATAATAAGCAAACAAAATAGAAAATAAAGAAAAAGAAAACAAAAACAAAAATACACCTAGGATGCTTGGATCCTAGAAAGGACTTGAGCCTCACGAAGAGCGCCTACGTACCATGCAACGAAATACATGGATCAAAGTCCACGTAGTTCGAAAAGAACTAGGGTTAAATCCTAATACAAACCTATGGTTAAAACCCTAGGTTTCCTTATTTGATCAAGAGAGTTGAATTTGATAGAAAGTTTGATTTTAGAAAGAACTCCACAAAATGGAAACTTTAATAAAAACCAGAATTTTATTTATGAAGGAAACCTTTGATTAAACCATAGACTTGTATTAAAAATTAACCCTAGATAGGGAGAAGAGAATGAGTTAAGAAAGAAATGTGAATTGGGGCACCTTCACACCCACTTACCTGAGCGCAATTAGCTCCAAGCATTAGCCATTTCAGACATAAGCAGCCCTATTTGCCATAGGACAAATACCACACCTATTTGCACCCTTACAAGTGCTCAAAACCATGCAAAAACACTAACATGCAAATCTGGACAGAATAGTATCATGGCCTAAAAATCATCCACTAAGCATGCTAACAGCAACACAGCGAACAATAATAAGTCCTAACACATTCCTAGAACCATATCATGCATAAAAAACCCTAAAACATACTAACATGCATGCAAAACTATCATGTTTACTCCATATGAAAAACATATACAGCAAACACGAAGAAAAACCAAATAAAAAAAGTCTACTTTATCATGCTATATGAAAACAAACACAAAACAATGACTCTAAAACCCTAAACTCACAAATATGCTTAAAGACATACAAAACATACTTTAATCATGCAAAAACCAAACTAAACAGAAATTATATCATGCATGTCACACCCCATTTTTGTCACCTTAGCTAGGGTTTGTCATTGCATGTGTCTTTTTGTTTCCTTTTTGAGTCTAGTCTTTTGCATTGAGTTTCTAGGGTCCTAAGGATGGTGTGTATGAATTTTGGTTCGATTTGGAGTTGATCTTGAGGGTTAATAAGAACTTTTGTGACTTGAGGGGCATAATTGTCTTTTTGATCACAAACTTTCCATTTGACCTTGAAATGATCTCCAAGGTGCCAATTGGAGTTCATATGGTTGTATTTGAGGTATTTGTGGGTTCAATTCGATGAATTGAATGTTCGGGATTAGAATGGCTCAACAAGGCTCAAGTTGGCTAAGAGACCTACTTCGGGTTAGCTCGAATTGGCTCATGATTTTCACTCTATGACTACTCATTTGACCTTGATTGGTCTTAATTTCATCCCCAAATGTGTTTAAGGAGGTTGAATTTCGAATTAGAAAGCATTCGGTGCGACCCTATGTGCATACCCAAGCTAAGCGATGGTGAGGCATAGCGGTTAACCACCTTTGTAGGACCCAACCATGCAGCCATGGCTAGGGTTTCTTGCCCTCAAGTGACTCAAATTACATTCCCCTTCGAAACACGGTCGTTTTGGCTTTCGTTTCGTCAAAATCGGAGTTCATTTGGGCCCTAAAACACATTTGGAAGTCGAAAGGGTCAAATTTGGGCTGAAGCTGACATGGCCTCGGGTGACCACCCAGGCCTGGGCGGCTAGCCGCCTGGGCCCAGGCTGCTAGCCGCCCAGCCCCAGGTGGTCACCCGAGCCACTTTCCTTTTTTGAGCCTTGACGCGGCTCCCACCCTATTTTCTCGGATTTGCTCGCCTTTGGCCGCCATTTAACCCTAATTTCAGCCCTTTTTGACCTACTTGAGCCCCAAGGTAACCTCTAAGAGCCCTTGGATCAATCCCTAGGGTTTTAATCCCAACCATTGAGGGTTTCCCCTCAATCCCTATAAATACCCCCTTATACTTCAGCAATAGGGGGGACACTTTGGGGGACACTTTGGGGGACTAGGGAGGCCACTTGGAGAGAAAATTCTGAAGTGTGAGGCATGTGTGAGACTTGGAGGCTATGGCAGCCATCCTTAGGGTAGTTTAACCTATACTTTGAGTGAGAGAGTGTGAGAGTAAGCTTGGAGGAGGGCTGGAGCATTGCTTGAAGGCTTGAAGGAAGGAACTCCCAGCAGTACACAAGAGAAGGAGGACTCCCTACAGCAGCAAAAGGATACTTCACCATAGGTATTCCCCCCTTCCTCCTCTTCTCTCTTTTAAAGTTAGGGTTTTTGCATAGAATAGGATGATTGCATATCAAAGCTTGTGTTTTTATCACGTCTTGTTGCTTCCATGCATGTTTAGGATCATATTTGTGGGCTGTTTAGTATGCTAGGATGTTATTCCATGTGATTTACTGCATGTTTGGGACTTTAGGGTTTCTTAGGTGCTTAAAATGGTTTTCTGCATGAAATAACTCTTTGGCATATTAGAGCTTATGTTTTTATTGTGTTTTGTTGCTTCCATTGGAATGTATGCATGATTAGGATAATATTTGTGGGCTGTTTAGTATGCTAGGATGTTATTCCATGTGATTTACTGCATGTTTGGGACTTTAGGGTTTCTTAGGTGCTGAAATGGAGTTTATGTTTAGAATAGCTATATTTCATGTGCAAGCTTGTATTTTTCTCATGTGTGGATGCTTCTATTGATTAATATGCATGATTAGCATGATGTCTATGATGGGCTTTGCATGATTTAGAGTTATTTTATGTGATTTTGAGCACAATTGTGATTCTAAGGTTTCATTCATCCTTGTATTAGGAAAGTTGCATATAGCATGGTAGCTTAGGGTTTTTTTCTTTGTGTTTTCTTCATAGTTGACATATATGTGCTGCATATTTGATAGCTATGATATTTTTCTGCATTCATAGTAGTGGATTTTAGGTTTTTTTGCATGTCATTGCATGTAGGGTTGAATTAGGGTTTTAGTTAGCTTATGATTCATGTTGTTGCATGACTTGTGGTTGATTTTAAGCCTTATTTCAATTCTGTCCAGATCTGTTATTTGTCCTTGTTATGATATTTTGAGCATGTGTTAGCCCATGTTTGGGCATGATAATGGCTTGATTTGGAATCTAGCTTGTTTGGTTGGTATTTTTGGTATGTTTTGCATGGAAATTGCAGGTGTTTTGACAGGTACAACAGGTGCAACTACCCCACCAATGTGGGGTGGTTATTTTGGCTATTGTGAGATGAAATCTTACAAATAAGGTAATTACCCTATGCAATAGGGTGGTTACTTTGACAGGTTGCTTTTGCTTAAGGTAAGTAGGGTGTGAGGGTGCCCCAATTCACCCTTCTTTCCTTTCCTTGAAACTTTCCCTTTCTCCCCCCCCTAGGGTTGTTTCCTAATAGAGGGGTATGGTAGATTCTATAGTTTCCTTTCAATAAAGATACCTTTTAAATCAAAGTTTCCATCTTTTATCAAAATTCCATATTTTACCAAAAATCTTTTGAGAATCATTTATTTTGGAAACTTACCATGTTTTACTTGAAAGGAAACTTAGGGTTTACCATAGGCCTTGATTAGGTTATAACCCTATTCCCTTTCGAACTACGTGGACTTTGATCCATGTATTTCCATACATGGTACGTAGGCGCTCTTCGTGATGTTCAAGTCCGCCCTAGGATACTAAGTATCCTAGGTTTTCTTCTCCCCCCTCTTTCTTTTTCTGTTTTTCTTTGATTTACTTGATTATATGGATGAATGGATGAATGATATGCATGCTGTCCTGTGATGATAACTATTGATTTGTGTGTGATTAAGACTTTGATTTAGCCCAATTAAATTAAGAGACCGTTTAGGGCGATATGGGTGCCTATAGGCTTTGCCTAGAACCTTCCCATATCGTAACTTAGCCTCCGAATCCCCGATTTCTCTGGTTTCCAAAAGATCATTTGCCTTTCCATTTTTAAACATGGAGTCAATCTTTTGTTTTCCTAAAACAAAACTGTTTTTAGGGTTTTCCTTATTTCCTTTAAAAAATAAGGTGGCGACTCCTTTTCCTTTTTCAAACCTAAAACGCGCCCCGTGGGCCCTTAACTCGTTTTCCGGGGTCCACAGACTGGCGACTCCACTGGGGATTTGTGGGCTAGACTCTATACAATTTGATTGGGCTAAGTTAATTTCTTTTGTTTAATTAAAATCAATCACATTGCATCCGCTTGATTGTGTGCTTTCATTTATTGCATTGTGTGCGCAAACTCTTGCATGTTAGGATCGATGTCCCTTGCCACTGACGGGCCTAGCCTCAACCTTGGTTTTCCTGATTCCATGAGTTGGGGCGAAAGCTCTCAACCTCTCTTGCCAAGTACCCTTGGGCTTGCCCTTGGGTATATTAAATGAGTTAATCACGTACTGCTGGACCCACGCGGCGTTCCTGATGCCACATGTGGTTAGGTATAAAGATTGCTCAAGCAAGTGAAGGACCCCAGCCTACCCTTATCATTAGTCCATATAGACAGACTTGTAGGACACTATGGTTTCACCCTTATGCACCCACATTGTTTGTAATGATATCATGACCGTGTTTGTGATGTGCTTAACGGAAAAATTAATAGAGGACCTTTGCACCCTATATCCTTAATACGTACCTTTCGCCCATGACCCTTGCAAAGGTGATTGGATTAAAAGGGACTAATTGAGTATATATGGCGTGAAGTCATTGAGACAAATATGGAAGCCTAGGACATACCCTTAGGATGAGAGACTGATTGTTCCCTTTCATAGAGGAGTGAGAAGACGTACTGGCTTGGATCCGCGACCAGCAAGGGCGCTTAGTGAAGATTGATTCTACCAACCAGTCAGACATGGCCGATGAAGCAACTAGTGAAGGGGGTTTTGATGTTGAGACCTGTTTGAAGGCTATCATGACCAAACTTGATTACACCACTGATGTATCCGAGAGAGCATTGAAAATGGCCCAAGATATCCAACATAAGATGTCCGAACCCGAACAGAATAATGGCCGTACCCCGGGGGATAACACCGAAAATGGGACCCAGTCTGGAGAAGGCACTAAGACCAATGATGGGGGAAGCACTCAGCCCAAGGGGAATGAATCACCTGAAGTTTTTAACCTAGAAGGGGGAAGCAAGGGGAAGACCTCTGATACAGACTCTGTGTTGGCTAGTAAGGTAGAAGCCTTGGAGAGAACTATAAAGGGAATCCGTAGGACAGATGACATGGTGGATGTACGTACCCTATCTTTGTTTCCTCAAGCTCGTATTCCACTACAATTCAAGATGCCCGAATTAGAAAAGTTTGATGGAACGGGTTGCCCTAAGACCCATTTGAAGATGTATGTACGAGCTATGCACCCTCGAGGAGCGACAGATGAACTCTTGGCCCAAATATTCCATGAAACCCTAGCTACTTCTGCCTTAAAATGGTTCCTAGCTTTGGATGAGAATAGAACCCGAACTTGGGAGGACATATGTAATGAGTTTTCGGAGCACTATAAGTACAACACTGAGGTGGATGTCACAAGAAGGGACCTAGAGACCACAAAACAAGGGGCTAATGAGACCTTTTCTGCTTTCATTACAAGGTGGAGGCAAAAGGCCTCGAGAATGGTAGATAGACCGAATGAGGAAGATCAGATTCAGTTGGTGGTTAAGAACCTATTGCCGGTGTATCACAAGCACCTCTTTGCTCACTACTTCCCTAATTTCAAGGCTCTTATCGGAGCAGGTACACAAGTTGAGGATGCCATAGCTGATGGGTCAATCAAGACAGAAGAAGTCCAAAAGAGCCGCAGGCCGAACTTTGCTGGGAAAAATAATGCCGAGGTCAATGCCATAGCCCAACCCATTCAACCTATCTCCCTAAATGACACCAACCCACCTCGCCAATTCACCGAGCTGCATATGCCACTTGAGAAAGTACTTGAAAAGCTAAAAAGCCGAGGCCTGTTGAAACCTCTCGACCCAAGACCACCACCAAATCCATTGCCCAAGAACTACAATGAGAATGAATACTGCAAATTTCACCAAGCCAAAGGCCACTCAACCAACCGTTGCTATCGCCTTAGGCATGAGATCCAAGACCTACTTGACAAACAAATCATCTCACCACCAACTCCACCAAATCGCCCAAATGTTACCCAAAATCCACTTCCCTCTCATAATTCATCCAACTCCATAAATGCCCTTGAAGCCGACCCATCTCGACCTTGCCTACCCATAAGACAATACACTCCATTACCCATGTCCTTGACCCAAGCCTTTCACCAATGCTGCAACCAAGGCCTTATCATACCTCACCCTCTAAAGCCAAGACCCCAAACACCCCATCAATATTGCCAATACCATGGTATACCCGGCCATGACACTGAGGACTGTGCTATGTTGAGAAAGGTCGTTCAAGACCTCATTGATCAAAAGACCCTACGATTGCTAAAGAAGTCCATCCAACAGCAGTTGAAAGAAAGACATGAAGCAGGAGACCCTCAAGTGGGGTTATTGGGAGAACCTTCGGGGAAGTTTGATTACTATGTGCTTTATCCTGATCCATTGCCAAGTGAGCCCATAATTCCTACGGGCTGGGATGATATACTCGAAGAGGTGCAGATGGAGGACATTGACATGATTGAATGGGATGACCTGATGGGTGACACAAATGAAATTGATGACATATGGGCTAGTGATGAAGAAGTAGACCACATGACAAGAGGGGGCCGCCATTTCAAGCCTCCGCACTTGGAATCTGATAATCCACTGGGTGAGTTAGATAAGCGCCTTGATGTGCAAGAAGAAGAGGATGAAGTACTCCGACAATTGAAGAAGACTAATGCCAATATCACCATCTGGGGCTTGCTTTTGGCCTCTCACAAACACAGACAGACAGTGCTGAAGTTGTTAAACCAGATACAGGTTCCGGTTGATTTGTCTCCTGAGGGATTGGTGAATCTAGTAAACCCTGCTCCGAAGAATTCCACTATAGTGTTTACAGAGGCTGACTTACCTAAGAGTGGGCCAAGCCACTCCCAAGCCTTGCATATAACTGTTGATACCATGGGGAAGAGAGTTCCTACGGTCTTGATTGATAATGGTTCCGCACTAAATGTATGTCCTTTAAGAACTGCAACTGTTTTGGGCTTGGGGCCCACTGATTTCACTCCATCTGGGCAGACAGTGAGGGCGTATGATAATACCCGTAGAGAAGTAATTGGGGTGATCACTCTACCTTTAATCATGGGACCCACGGAGTTCAGAGTAGAGTTTCAAGTCCTGGATGTGCCGTCTTGTTTTAATCTATTATTGGGAAGGCCTTGGATTCATCCTGCTGGGGCTGTACCATCATCATTGCATCAAAAGGTAAAGTTCCCACATGAGGGAGCCATTGTTACACTTCAAGGGGACTATGATTTGAAAATGGCGGGAGTACCCGTATGTGAAATAAAACCAGAATCAGTTGAGATACCCTTGTCAGGGTTTGAGTATGTGCAGTGCATTGAAAAGGAGTTGGAAAAGGAAGAACTGATCCCCCTTGACTATTGTCCCCATGGTAATTTACATGTTGGTGAGATAATGCGGAAAATGAATTTCTTCCCGGGTATGGGCCTAGGGCGTCGCCAACAAGGAATTCCCCATTCTGTTCAAAGTCGGGGTTGTTTCCTACACTTTTGGGTTAGGATATGAGCCCACTAAGAATGACTATGCAGAAATGACAAGGAGGAATAAGGAGAAGGGAAAAGCTAGAGCAGAAGGAAGGGTGCCAGACTTTAAGATTTCACCATACAGGCCGACTCTGAATGGCTATTTCATCAAGGAAGGGGATGACTTCCTGTACTGTGGGTTCCCAGAGCCTATGTTCAATCCAACAACCAAGATCAGAATCCCGGGGTTTGAGATTTTCTTCACCGAGTGGTATCCAATCACCGCTGAAATGGTGGATGATGAAGCCATCAATGACAGTTATTGGGAGAAGAAAGAAGAAGATTGGGTGGAGCACATGGATTCTGAAACCATGGTCACTTTGTTCCAAGACATGGTCCTTACCATAGGGTTTGAAGGTATACAAGAGGAAGAGCCATCACACTATTGCACTTTTTACCCGAGTTTTGATCCAGCATTGGCAGATAAGGATTTTTGTGACAAGTACTTTACAGAGGGGCTTGTTGGGAATCAAACTAGAGAGGAAAAATACAAAGGCGGAATTTAAAATTTTTCCTATGATTCCCAAACCCATGAATCTTAATTATGCTTAATACAAAAACCATAAACCCTAACTAGAAGAGGGTAGAATTACTTACAGTTGATTCAAGTCTTCTCCTTTATGCTCCAAGCTTTGTCTTCTGATTGAGCAGTCCAAGTGTACTGCCTCCAACAGTATCCACACCTAGCTTGAGCAAGTTGTCCTTTCCTTCTTCTTCCTTAGGGTTGCTAGAGGTGGAGAAGAGGGAGAGAGAGAGAGGGAGGGCTGTGTAAATTTCGGCCAGCACTTGGGAGCCTCCAAGAGTGCATTAAGTGATGATGTCATCACATCATAAGAGGCTTTAAATAGCCTCCAACTAGGGCCGGCCAAGGGGGGGATTCCAAACCCTAATCTAATTTGTGTAATTACTCTTAATTACACAATTAGCCCACTAGTTTGCATCAAATACAAATTAGCCCCTTAAAGAACTTTTCTTTAATCACTTATACCCTTTCTCTCATAGACAATCAAGCTCTCTTAGCATGATCAGTGTGTGACCCATTGGGTTCACATCATCAAGTAGTAGGAACAGCACAAGTTGTGCACAATGGAACACTTTCCATTAAGGGTCTAATTGAAACTCCTTTCAATTCCCTAATTGATTATAACTCATTTATATCAATTAGGGCTTCTACTAACCATGAGTAACACCTAGCATATGGCTCATGGTGTGGTCCTTAATGAGGTGAATAGTCATTTACAAAGAACCCTTCTGTTATAGTTTACAGGTTACAATTCCATCCTTCCATCAACACAATGTCTCCAATTGAACTAATAGGACATGGAAGTCTGTCAAGTCCCTAGTTCAATTACTTTATACTCATTCATTAATATCAACTCAATGATGAACTTATGGAAACTCCTTTCCATATTCATTCTACCATGGGCCCATGGATTTAATGAGTTATATTCAATGAATGCTGTATGAGACATTCACTCCCTTTTTCCTGAGAGTGATGGATTCCTTGTTGATCACTCACATGCCTTCACACATATAGCAGAAGGGCCAATGAACACCCTTACAGACCCCTGAATAGGATCTGCACTTAGTGTTATCAAACTTCTAAAGCTACATGCGTAAGACAACCATGGTGTCTCAGGTCTAAGGATTACTTGTACCACTATAACAATGAGAAACTGATTGACAGGCAGGTTAAAACTCCATTCAGTTTATCTCATATCTTTGGTCACATTCAGTGTACCTATTCTAATAATAGGCACCCACTTGTTGGTTGTAGTGTCTCCACACAAATAGCTTGAGACTAGCTATCCTCCTATAGAGTCAACCTAACAAGTGCTAGTCCTATGGTTCATTACTGTCCATCATAGTGAACCTTCAACTAGGAATGATTTAGGAGTTTAGTACAGAGATATATTTACAGTCTCAAAATTACAACCCTTTGTAATTTCATATTCTCAACTCTAACTCCATGGACATATTATGTAAATATAAATTATGCATATAAACATAATAGAATAAGCCTTTTTATTAAATCAATAATAAATGTGACATATATAAATGAAATCAATTGATTGTTCCTAATCCCTAAACAATCATCTCTATGATTGGCTCTAGGGCATAATCCTAACAATCTCCCACTTGCACTATAGCCAATCCACCATGTATCTCATACTCATATCCTGTGGGTGGTGATCCAACACACTTGGGTCATAGCTTTAGTGAAGGGGTCTTCTTTATTCTCTGTTGTATTAAACTTCTATATGTATATGTCATCTCTTCCAATGATCTCTCTAATCACTTGGAATCGCCGCTTAAAGTTTGGACTTTTGATGAGACCGTGGATCCTTGTCTTGAGCACTAGCCTTATTGTTGTCACAAAAACAATAGTAAAGGCTTCTCAATGTTAGGAACCACTCCTAGTTCTGCAATGAACTTACTCATCCAAACATGCAGCAATGAGCTCAAATTTACAGCTCCACCATTTAAGGTGAGAACATACCTCGATGTTGATCTCCTATCATCATCGTCAGATTGAAAATCTGAATCCGTTATACCAACCATTTCAAGTTTCTTTCTCCATAGGCAAGGGATAGGTCCTTTAGTTCTTCTCAAGAACTTAAGGATAGCCTTGACTGCTTCCCAGTGTTCCTCATCTGGGTCTGCCTGATATCTGCTCGTAACATTTACAGCAAAACTGATATCTGGTCTTTTAGTTATAGACAACTTGACTCCATGTCTGACAGGAATTAGACCTCCTTTTGGAATCATGCATTTTGAACTCTTTCAAAATCTTGTCTATATACTTTGATTGGGAGAGACTTAGCATCCTTTAGATCTATCTCTATAGACCTCTATTCCTAGAATATAGGATGCTTCTTCCAAATCTTTTATGAAGAAACTTTGTGAAAAACCAATCTTTCACTTTTGACAACGTCTCTACATTATTCCCTAATAAGTAGAACGTCATTCACTTATAGGACCATAAATGTGATCGCACTCCCACTAACCCTTTGTACAATCATGGTACAATAACGGGTTCTATCTCAACAGGGATAGGGGTTGCATCAATGTTGGTTTGTGTCTCATTAGACAACTCTTTGAGTTCTATTTTCCTGTTGTTATCTCCTTCTTGAATAAACTCTTTTTCAAGAAAGATTGCAAACTTACAAACAAAACACCTTTTGTTCATCAGGATAATAGATATGATATCCTAAACTTTCTTTAGGGTAATCCACAAACCTACATTTAAGTTATCTTGATTTCCAATTTGGTTGCATTATATGTCTCTACATATGTAGTGCATCCCCATACCTTAACATGCTTAAGGTTTGGTGCTTCCCTTTCCATATCTCATATAGGTCCTAAGGGACAGCCTTGGTTTGAACTCTGTTTCACAGGTACGTGGCAATTTCTAGGGCATATCCTAACAAGGATAATATTAGGTCGTTGTAACTTATCATGGACCGGACCATATCAAATAAGGTCCTCTTCCTCCTTTTGACACACCATTTAGTTATGATGTTCTAAGAGGTGTCCATTAGAATAGAATGCCTATTTGAACAAGTTGATCTGAAAGATCACCAGTTAAATATTCGCCTCCTCGATTCAATCGAAGAGCTTAATACTTTTACTGGTTTGTTTTCTTTACTTCATATCTGAATTCTTTGAACCTTTTCAAATGTTTCAGATTTGTACTTTTTTAAGTATATGCACCTATACCTTAACATTTTTAAGTAAAGGTTCATAAAGTATGAGAAACTATTTCTCTTGTTCTCTTGGGTTTATTAGCATTCAATTTTAGAGCTATCATGTTTCATGCAATTCATATTTGCAAGGTAGTTTAGAAGATAAATGCTATAAATTCCAGAAGTAATGAACTCTTCATAAAAAACATTTATTAAATCAAACTAAAACACTGTTTAGGCAAAACTGAAATAAAGATAATGTTTCTAAAAACTTCTGGAATGTCAAGATAGCTTATTAATTCTAAACTACTCCTTCAGGTAGAGTTAAGCAGCAAGTCCCATAGCTAATACAGCAACACTTTGCTCCATTCTCTACTCGTAGGGATATTCTGCTTCTACTCAGCCTTCTGCTTCCCACTAGATCCTGCATGGAATTCAAAATTCACATCAGAATTAAGTACCCAAGTGGAAGCAAAACTAACATTTAGTTTAGAGCATGATCCATACCTTCCGAAGGTCGGCTCTTTAGAGTATCCAGATACTCCCGGCAGTTACGTTTCCAGTGCCCATCCTTGCCGCAGTGAAAACAGGTTCCTTTGGCCTTGTCAGTATTACCTTTCTTGACACCTCCCTTTGGCTTCAAGTTCTTCTTCTTCTTCCCTTGGGTACTCTTACCCTTTCCTTTGCCCTTGCCCTTAGGCTTGGGCTTGGCCTTGGAAGTAGAAGCTCCATCAAATGCGAGCAAAGAACCTTTTCCCTTCTTCATTGTCTCCTCAGTCATCTTGAGCAAATTGTGCAGCTCGGGGAGAGTGGGCTCAAGCTTGTTCATATGAAAATTCATTATGAACGGCCCAAATGAATCAGGAAGGGATTGCAATATAATGTCTGAACACATATCAGCTTCAATGATCACATCAAGCTTTTCAAGCTGCTCGATATGGTTGATCATTTTCAAGGTGTGATCAGTCACAGACGAACCCTCATTCATCCTTGCCTTGAATAGATCCTTGACAATATTGTACTTCTCGGTCCTACTTTGCTCCCCATACAACTCTTGTAAGTGGAGAAAGATGTCGCGAGCACTCTTCATGGACTCATGTTGCTTCTGAAGCTCAGGGCTCATGGATGCCATCATATAGCATCTTGCCTTTAAATCGTCGTCCATGCGCTTCTGATAAGCGTCTCTCTCTTGCTGAGTTGCAGTCTCAGCCAGTGCCTCAGGAAGTGTGCCATCAAGTGTGTAGGTAATCTTTTCGGAAGTTAAAACTATTTTTAAGTTCCTCAGCCAATCAAGGTAATTTGGTCCAGTCAAACGGTTGATGTCCAATATTTTGGATAGCGGGTTGAGGTGAGCCATTTCTATGAACTACATATAAAATTAAATAGAGAATTAGATTTCATTTTTAATCCATAATGATCGGGTCTTTAATCATATGGTACCTCCCACTATTTTATCAAATTCCATACACCCTCTGATGGAATTCGGGAATCTCATTCCTAATGGGGATTGGGGTCCCACTGTGACCTAGAAGCCTCACATGTTAGTTTCTTGACTTCTAACCCACAGTAAGAAGACAACTCTTTGTCTATTGCTTCATAAGCAAGTTCCAATCATTTTGCCTCTAGGGTACATACTCCTCACATGTTAGTTTCTTGGAATACTTCCCTAGTTAAGTTAAGCCCATCATTCACACAGGTATGTTTCACCAAATATATACCTCACATGTTAGTTTCTTGATATATACCAGCTTAGGCACCCCATGATATCTATATATGTGATAGTTTCAAGTAATGTCTTTAATATGGGTAGCTCCTACATGTCTGCAGCCAGGTACCCACATTAAGGGACGTTAGATGATCCTATAATGATGGAAGGCAATGAAGAATCCATTCCCTAATGTATTCTCCATTTCCAACTTAATATTAAAATAGAGGGGTTTTAAGGGTCTCATCAAAATAACTAATCTAACATACATCTCATGCATTTAAATAAGAAATATATAACAACATTATATATATGTAATCCACTTATCGATATTAGTCCCTATAAGGTGACATATAACGATCTTTGGATTTGGAGCTATCTCTATTAATCTCATTAAAAGCTCCCACTATGATGATTATGGACTTTAAGAGGATTCAATCCAAGCCAATGAATTGAATCCTAGGTCTAAGGTGGGTGTAGGTGATCGTAAAACATTCATTTGAAACATAGCATGCATTCTTGAAAATCTTCTCCAAGCTTTCAAGTCCTTCAATCTCCTCCATTGGCTTCATGGTCTCCACCATAGGCTTGTTGGGCTCCACCATGCTCCTTTAGGTCCACCATGCTCCTTAGTGCGCTCTCGATTACATAACATTTACATAATTTTAAAGAAAGGGATACATAAGGGGAATGTGGGGTACATAAGAGAATGATAGAGAGAGAGAAGAAGGTGGCATGCAAGCCCCAAATAAATAATACATCACCAAAAATTAACAACTCTTGAAAAATTAATACAACCCATTCATAAGACGGCCAATCACAATTGGTTTAAGGGGTATAGTCCATAATCATCATCCATCCATAACCATACAATCACATTGCATAATAAAGGAAATAACTGTAAGCAATAAGCATATGGGCATTCATGGTAACTCTATTGATTGGTTTTTATTAATCTCATTAATGTGTCCTAATTTTATTAGGATATGCATAAATTCTTGAATTAATTAAGTCTTAACATTTAAGACATTTAATTTCAATTAATCAAATCAATTGAAACATATAAAGCCCCTTAATTGAACACTAATATCAAATATTAGGGTTTCTTTAATTAAACAAAACAATTTCATTTAATTAAAAAATTCCAGATTTTAATTTAATCCTAAATTGTGTTTTAAACCATTTAAAACATTATAAAATTAATCACCATTAATTAAATAATCAATTTCGGAATTAAATAAAATCATTTTATTAATTAATTAGTGCATTAGGGTTTCCTAAAACCCTAAACCCTAAATGCATTAACTCTAAACCCTAAGTGTAACCCTAATGCATTAAATGCCTTATGATTGGTCAATTAATGACCAATCATTTAAACCCTAGGTTTAAACGGTATTAATGATTAGGATTAGGGTTTAATTAATGCCACCTAGGATATTAATTACTCCTAATTAATATGCACTAATTAGGGTTTTAAAAAACCTAAACCTTAAACCTATTAAATGCCAATGATTAATTACTAAACCATTAATGATCATGATTGGTCATTAATGACCAATCATTTTAACCCTAGGTTAGACACATTAATTACTAGGTTTAGTTATTAATTAATGCATTAATAGAGTTAGGGTTTAATTAATACGAATTAGGGTTTCCTAAACCCTAAACCCTAGACATCATAAATGCACTTAATTATACCCTAATGATTAATAACCATGATTGGTCAATTAATGACCAATCATTAAACATTTTAATTAAGGTAATTAATAGTCAATTAGGGTTTTAATTAATGCAATTAATGAATTAGGGTTTCATCATTAATGGGAATTAGGGTTTCCTAAGAAACCCTAAGGCTGCCGCCACCTACAGTGGGCTGCCATGGCTTGCCAAGGCTACCATGGCTTGGCCAGGCCATGGGAGGCCATGGCCAGCAAAGGGGAATTCAAGCTAGGGTTTGGGCCAAGCCCATGGACACGTGTGGAGTGGCCAAGAGGGCTGTCTTCTTCAAAGAACATTAGGGTTTCAAGAACCCTTGCTGGCACCACCATGGGAGGACCTCCAAGGTCACAAACGTTTCTAAAACTTAATCAATTCGACTCCACCAACAAAACCAGCTTCTGTATCATGTCCCTACATGAATTACTAAGCTAATTGAAGTGGTTTGGATGATCAAATCATCCACAATTGTTCTAAACAATTCAAGAACAGTAGGCTGTCCAGAATTTGACAACATACTGTCCCTGATCACAAATTGATTCAAAACCCAGCAAGATGATTAATTCAGGTTACCAAATTATTTTTTCTAGCATCCTACATGTCTTAGGAAACTAATAAAATTGGTTTCATGCAATTTGGAGTTCCCTAGCTCAAGATATGAACAAAACTCCATTGATGACTTTCTGCAGAAAAACAGCCTGCTGTGTTTTTCAAGAAATCAAACTTTTTGATTCTTATATGCATCAAGACTCTTATAAAACTTAAAGAAAATCATACATACAATATGTATAATTATCCTATAAAGGATTTACATCAATTTTACAGAGATATCATATCAGAACAGTAGCAAGAACCATAGGGTTCTAAAACCCAGATTCGAACTCCATGGTGTTCTTCCCAAACTTTTTGATTTGTTTTGATTTCTATGCATCCCTATACTTGAGAAATCACCATAACAACTTTATGTGGATTAATTACAGGCATCTCATGTCTTAATTAATCCAAAACAAAAACAAAACACAAAAGAGAACAACCTAGGGTTCCAAACCCTAGGTTCGGCCTCCATAGAAGAAACACTGGTTTCTTCTTCTTCTGTATACATCACATGCTTCTCAAAATTCCAGAATTAATGTTAGAAGAATATTAGAAGAGGAGAAGAGGGAAAAACAGCCTAGGGTTCAAAACCCCAGGTTCAGCCATGAAGAGGAAACCCTAGTTTCCTCCTTCTTCTCCAAAACTGAAACCTATTCAACTCTTTGAATTTTCCAGCAGCCCTAAAACTATTTTAGAAGAGGAGAAGGAGAGATAAACACCTAGGGTTCAATAACCCTAGGTTCGGCCATGAGAGGGAACCAAGCTTTATGCATGAACAGAATTTTAATACATTAAACCAATCAATTTTACCATAAATTACAGCCCATATGCAGTTTGTATTAGGCATAACCATGGCTCTGATACCACTGTTGGGAATCAAACTAGAGAGGAAAAATACAAAGGCGGAATTTAAAATTTTTCCTATGATTCCCAAACCCATGAATCTTAATTATGCTTAATACAAAAACCATAAACCCTAACTAGAAGAGGGTAGAATTACTTACAGTTGATTCAAGTCTTCTCCTTTATGCTCCAAGCTTTGTCTTCTGATTGAGCAGTCCAAGTGTACTGCCTCCAACAGTATCCACACCTAGCTTGAGCAAGTTGTCCTTTCCTTCTTCTTCCTTAGGGTTGCTAGAGGTGGAGAAGAGGGAGAGAGAGAGAGGGAGGGCTGTGTAAATTTCGGCCAGCACTTGGGAGCCTCCAAGAGTGCATTAAGTGATGATGTCATCACATCATAAGAGGCTTTAAATAGCCTCCAACTAGGGCCGGCCAAGGGGGGGATTCCAAACCCTAATCTAATTTGTGTAATTACTCTTAATTACACAATTAGCCCACTAGTTTGCATCAAATACAAATTAGCCCCTTAAAGAACTTTTCTTTAATCACTTATACCCTTTCTCTCATAGACAATCAAGCTCTCTTAGCATGATCAGTGTGTGACCCATTGGGTTCACATCATCAAGTAGTAGGAACAGCACAAGTTGTGCACAATGGAACACTTTCCATTAAGGGTCTAATTGAAACTCCTTTCAATTCCCTAATTGATTATAACTCATTTATATCAATTAGGGCTTCTACTAACCATGAGTAACACCTAGCATATGGCTCATGGTGTGGTCCTTAATGAGGTGAATAGTCATTTACAAAGAACCCTTCTGTTATAGTTTACAGGTTACAATTCCATCCTTCCATCAACACAATGTCTCCAATTGAACTAATAGGACATGGAAGTCTGTCAAGTCCCTAGTTCAATTACTTTATACTCATTCATTAATATCAACTCAATGATGAACTTATGGAAACTCCTTTCCATATTCATTCTACCATGGGCCCATGGATTTAATGAGTTATATTCAATGAATGCTGTATGAGACATTCACTCCCTTTTTCCTGAGAGTGATGGATTCCTTGTTGATCACTCACATGCCTTCACACATATAGCAGAAGGGCCAATGAACACCCTTACAGACCCCTGAATAGGATCTGCACTTAGTGTTATCAAACTTCTAAAGCTACATGCATAAGACAACCATGGTGTCTCAGGTCTAAGGATTACTTGTACCACTATAACAATGAGAAACTGATTGACAGGCAGGTTAAAACTCCATTCAGTTTATCTCATATCTTTGGTCACATTCAGTGTACCTATTCTGATAATAGGCACCCACTTGTTGGTTGTAGTGTCTCCACACAAATAGCTTGAGACTAGCTATCCTCCTATAGAGTCAACCTAACAAGTGCTAGTCCTATGGTTCATTACTGTCCATCATAGTGAACCTTCAACTAGGAATGATTTAGGAGTTTAGTACAGAGATATATTTACAGTCTCAAAATTACAACCCTTTGTAATTTCATATTCTCAACTCTAACTCCATGGACATATTATGTAAATATAAATGATGCATATAAACATAATAGAATAAGCCTTTTTATTAAATCAATAATAAATGTGACATATATAAATGAAATCAATTGATTGTTCCTAATCCCTAAACAATCATCTCTATGATTGGCTCTAGGGCATAATCCTAACAGGGCTGAATCCTCAGAGCTTGACAAGTTGGTACAATTCTATGGGGAAGAAGAAAGAAGATTGGGTAGAGCATGTGGATACCGAGGCTATGGTCACCCTGTTCCAAGATATGGTTCTTACTATGGGGGAGTCAACAGCAGAAGATTGCCAAGATTCGTCAATTCACCATGCAACCATGCCACTTCATAATTGGTACCTAGAAGATGGAGCCATTGCAGAGATCCTTGAAGAAGAAGATCATGACCTGCCTGATAGTAGCTTGTAGGTTCCTTAGTTAGAGTCTTTCCTGCTTTCAATAAAGTGTGTCCGCCTATCCCGCTTTGTGGAGTTAGGAATTGTTTCGTAGTTGTGGCACCAAATTTTGTTTCCTTTTCAAGTTTGTGTCTTTTTGTTTGATCCTTTAATGAAGTGTGTTTCTTTTATACATTGTTTGCTTGCAGTGTTTCTTTTCTCTCTTCTATGGATATTTATGGCATGGATATAGATCCTAGGAATGACGTCCCCACGGAGCTCGTCGAGCGAAGGAAAAGGGGTGTCACCGAACCTAACATGGATGAATTGGAATCAATCAATTTAGGGACAAATGAATTGCCAAAGATAATTAAAATTGGGATAACCCTTTCACCACTTGAAAAAGAAAAGCTGATAGCCCTCCTAAAGGCCAACATAACGGCCTTTGCATGGTCTTATGAAGACATGCCCGGCATAGATCCAGACATTGTGCAGCACTTCATCCCCACCAATCCCCTTAAAAAGCCGGTAAAGCAAAAATTGAGAAGATTGAAACCCGAGTGGGCATTGAAGGTAAAGGAGGAAGTAACCAAACAACTCGATGCGGGGTTCCTACAGGTTGTGGAGTATCCCGAGTGGTTATCCAATATAGTTCCCGTGCCTAAAAAGGATGGAAAAGTAAGGATGTGTGTGGATTTTCTAGATCTTAAGGCAGCAAGCCCTAAGGATGATTTTCCTTTGCCCCACATTGATGTATTGGTAGATAGTACTGTAGGACATGCGCTCCTCTCTTTCATGGATGGGTTTTCCGGATACAATCAGATAAAGATGGCGCCGCAAGACATGGAGAAAACGGCCTTTATCACACAGTGGGGAACGTATTGCTACAAAGTGATGCCGTTCGGTTTGAGAAATGCCGGGGCTACCTATCAGAGAGCTGCTACAACATTGCTGCACGACATGATCCATAAGGAGGTGGAAGTATATGTGGACGACATGATCGTGAAGTCCGTGGATCGAGAAGGACACTTCAGGGCACTAGAAAGGTTCCTGGAGCGAGCAAAGAAGTACAACTTGCGGTTGAATCCTCAGAAATGCGCTTTTGGTGTCACTGCAGGCAAGCTATTAGGATTTATGATTACTCAGAGGGGAATCGAGGTCGATCCGGGAAAAATCAAGGCCATTGTAGAGATGGAGCCGCCTAGCACAGAGAAGCAGATTCGAGGGTTCTTGGGGAGAATTCAGTACATAAGTAGGTTCATTGCTAATTTGACTATGGTGTGTGAGCCGATTTTCAAGTTGCTTAAGAAGGGTGTGCCGAAGGTATGGAATGAAGAATGTCAAGGAGCCTTTGAGACTATCAAAAGGTATTTGAGTAATCCACCAATTCTAGTTCCTCCGCGACAAGGTGAGCCGTTATTGTTATACTTGACGGTCACTGAAACCGCGACGGGAGCTATGCTAGCTCAGTACCTTGAGGGGTCAAAAAAGGAGAATGCCATTTACTATCTAAGCAAGAAGATGACAGATTATGAGGTGAAGTACAACGCCATAGAGAAGGCTTGTGTGGCTTTGGTATGGGCAACTCAGAAACTACGTCACTACATGATGTCGTATGAGGTTTTCTTGATAAGCCGAATGGACCCACTGAAGTACCTGATAGAAAGGCCGGTCTTGTCCTACAAAACTGCCCGATGGTCAATTCTTCTCAATGAATTCGACATAAAGTATGTAACACAGAAGTCAGTAAAAGGAAGTGTCATTGCAGATTACTTGGCTAGCTGCCCTGTGGCGTCATCAGAACAATTTAATGACCAATTCCCCGATGAGGATGTCCTGGAGATTGGAAAGAAGATCTGGAAGGTATACTTCGATGGAGCTGCAAATAAAAGAGGGTATGGGATAGGAGTCCTACTGGTTTCACCTGAAGAAGCATTTACACCCTTGGCAGTTAAGCTAGGGTTTGAAGCAACCAACAACATTGCTGAGTATGAAGCCTGCATCCTTGCGTTGGAAGCCGCACTAGAATTGGGGATTAAAGAATTAGAGGTTTTCGGAGATTCAGCACTGATTATCTGCCAGATAAAGGGAGAGTGGAAGACTCGTGATGAAAAGCTGCTGCCGTATCATGCCTACTTAGAAGCCTTGACTAAAGAATTTGTGGGAATAGAGTTCAATTATTTGTCAAGAAATAAAAATCAGTTCGCCGATGCTTTGGCAACTCTAGCTTCCATGGTGGAAATCCCGGATGGTGGGAATGTAAAACCGTTGGTGATAGAATGTAGAGAAAAACCTGTGTATTGCTGCTCTATTCGAGAAGGAGAAGTAAAAGATGGCCATCCTTGGTACTATGACATCATGAAACTCATTGAGGAAAGGGAGTATCCTGAAGGAGCAACCCGCGTTGATAGGAGAACACTAAGAAGACTGGCAAGTCACTATGTTTTGTGTGGAGGAAAGCTATACCGGAGGTCATACGATGGGGTCCATCTGTTGTGTGTCACCGAGGAAGAAGCCGAACGTCTTGTTAGTGAAATCCATGAAGGAGTTGGAGCACCGCACATGAATGGTTATATGCTAGCTAAGAAGATCATGAGGTTGGGTTACTATTGGTCTACAATGGAGAGAGATTGCCATGCACATGTTAAGAAATGTCACAAGTGTCAGGTCTTTGCTAATGGACAACACTTGCCTTCCATGCCTTTGACAAGCATGTCGTCGCCTTGGCCGTTTGCAGTATGGGGAATAGATATAATTGGGCAGATTAAGCCGAAAGCCTCCAATGGGCATGAGTACATCTTGGTGGCTATCGATTACTTCACTAAGTGGGTGGAGGCAGCATCTTTCAAGACCTTGAACGCCAAGAAGGTGGCACAGTTCATACAGCTCAACATTATCTACAGGTATGGGGTACCCCATGAGATTATTTCAGACAATGGTCAGCACTTTCAGAAAGAAACCAAGGAACTTTTGCAGAAATACAATATAGTGCACCATCTATCCTCCCCTTATCGCCCACAGACTAATGGGGCAGTGGAGGCCGCCAACAAGAATGTTAAGAAGATATTACAGAAAACAGCTGACACTTACACTGATTGGCATGAGAAGTTACCCTTAGCCTTGTGGGGCTATAGAACATCTGTGAGATCGTCAACAGGGGCTACCCCCTATTCTTTGGTGTATGGGATGGAGGCTGTTTTGCCTATTGAGTTGGAGGTACCGTCACTACGGGTTGCCATGGAGAGTCAGATAGCAGAAGCAGATTGGGTTAAGAACCGTTATGATGAGCTGGCATTGCTCGATGAAAGGCGATTGAGGGCCTTGTATCATGTGTAGGGATATCAGCGAAGGGTTGCAAGAGCATTCAACAAGCATGTCAAAGACCGAGGTTTGAAGACAGGGGATTTGGTGTTGAAAGAAATCAGAGCTCCAATTTTTGATCCATGAGGGAAGTTCAAGCCAAGTTGGGGTGGCCCGTATGTTATCAAGGAGATATTACCAGCAGGGGCTGTTCGCCTCATGGATTTGGATGGAATTGAGTTCGCTCGTCCTACCAATTTGGATCAATTGAAGAAGTACTATGTGTAAGGCCTGCTAGGTTGAAAACCCATAAGGGCGGCCTAGGCAAAAGTTAAGGCATTTGAACTACGAGGGCCTGATTCCCCATTCCTAAAAAAAAAAGAACAGAAAAAAGAAAAGAAAAAGAAAAAAAAAGAAGAAAAAAAAAAAGAAAAAAAAATGAAAAGAAAAGAAAATGAAAAAAAGGATGGGGATACGTAGGCAGCCCATAAAGTTACCTTGGGTGCGGTCCAAACAACACCACAACAACAAATCTCAAAATTGAATTATTATTGGCAACTCATTTAGAACTGATTGGTTGACATAGCAATTTATTGGTGTTAGACAAAAGAACTATTGACATGCCATAGATATCCTATTTCTAAAGTCTTCAAGTCTTTTTGTTCTTCTTCAGAGCCTCTTGGTTTGCTTTCTGTTCCTTTCTTTCAAGTCTTCGCTTCTTTTGCAAGTCATGAGCATGTGCTGCTTCCACTGCTTCCAGAATGTCTTCCCTGCAAAATCCAAGTCTTGTGTCCTTGATAAGGTCATAAATCCTCTCTCTGCGTATGGTTTCTCTTTCACCCAAGCTAGTCTTCAACCATGTCTTGTATTCAGGGCTCATGACATAAAGCCCATCAGTGTTTTCAACTCGAGTCAGTTTCAGTTGGTCAGTCCATCTAGTCTTGGCCCACTTAACCATTGTGGGGCCCACAGGTTCAACAGAATGATCAAATACTACAGAAGTAGGTATGGTTTGCATGGCACCCATTTGACGAAGGATTCTTGAAGTCCAATAGAATGAAGTTGACCTCAACCCTATGAGTTTGACCATAGCACACCCAGAAGTTCGGAGAAGAATTTGTTCCTTGCATCCCCATATGGAGACAAACCACCTGATGTTTCGCCATGAGAGAGTTTGGAAGTAGCCCAACCATTCCCTCAAAGAAAATTGACCAGGAAGTTCAACTCGACGGCAGCAATAATGTTGGGGTTTGTATGGGTTAATGGTGGTAGGAGATAAGAAGTTAAGCCTTTCAAAAAGCCACATCTACAGTAGAATGGGGCTCCCTCCTAATGGGGCTTGTGGGTTATCATGAACTTTGTCTAAACTATTGAGGGTTTCGGCTAGCACCATGGGAATCAGGTTGTTGTGTTCAAGAAGAAAAGGGATCAGTTCGCATATTTGAATAGGGACATAGAGAGTCCCTGTGGAGATAAGGAAGCGACCAATCAAGCAGAAAGCAAGAGCATGTTGAGTGGGAAGGTTGAAATTCAGGGTACCTTTGCTATCATGAGCCAAGAAGGAAGTTGCTATTTCCATGAGATTCACCTTATGATCCTTCACAAATATGGAGGCCTCTTGTTGAGAAATCCCAAGGAAGTTGGAGAAGGAAATCAAGTAACTTGAGCGTGGAGTAGGGAGGATGAAAGGTCCTACAGGTGAAACTCCATACAGAGCGCAGAACTCTTCCATTGTTGGGCATAGCTCTTCATAGTTGAAACGGAATACATGAAGTTGGGGATCCCAAAAGTATGTAGCAGCAGTGAGAAGAGTGGTTTCAAGCTTCACATGCATCAAAGAAAACAACGGATCCAGGCAGTAGCGCTTGAACTCCTTCCTTGCCTCCGCACTCATAACCTTCAGAAAATCACTCAAGAGTTTGTCTAGGGCTTCCATAACTTGCTCTCAATGAATGTTAGTAGGGTTTGAGACCCCTTGGATGTGCTTTTATAGGAAAAAATTCGGAAATCCGTGTTTTGGAAGGTGGAATTCCGTCAAAATAGGAAGTTTCCTAAAATCAGGCGAAACACCGCTTCGGGCTCGGGTGACCACCCAGGCCTGGGCGGCTAGCCGCCTGGGCCCAGGCGGCTAGCGGCCCAGCCCCAGGTGGTCACCCGAGGCCGCCGTCTTGTTTCACCCATTTTTGCCTTGTTATGCCTTCGTTTGGCCCTTTTGTGATGTTTTGACTTTTTTGTGCTTGATTTAAGACCATTTTTCACTCAATACAAGATCATATCATTGCAGTAAAGTTCGAACATAGATTCATCAAGTATCCATAATAAAGGTTCAAGGTTGGGAATTGAAATTCCTAATTAATACATAACAAGATAGGTAGAAAGATTCCAAACATTCCTAACAAGAGGTGAGTGAAACTCAATGATTTCCCGTGGGCCTTCTCTTTCGACTTGGCCCGGCTCCATCATGCCCTGAACGAGGTGCTCTAGAAGGGGGCATATTCTGTGGTGGATTAGATGATGATGCCTGTTGCAAACAAAGATAATGAGTTAGGAGGGTAATGGTGCCAATCCTAGTTGAAAGCTAATAAGATGATCACTCACTTGGGGATTCAGGCGTGCTTCTAGAACTGAGTTCTCTAAACTCATTCGCACAAGATCCCTCCTCAATCCTTCATTGAGTTCAATGCATTCCTGGGCGTACTCCCGTGGAACCTAGGAAAATATAAACATGGTTAACAATAATGAAAGAATCCAATTTCAAGAAGATAAGAGTTTAGAACTCACATTCTCATAATATGGATCGATCTTGGGATATTCATCGAATGGTGGATGGGTAATGTCAGTCTTCACAAATTTTGTCCCACTGCACAAGTTCACATACCAATTTAGTTGTGGGAGGGGTGGAGGTTGATTTCCTTCAAGGTCCTCATCCTCGTCATTGTAAGTCATCCCAGTGGCAGATCCAACTGTGGAGCTGTGTCCCCTTGCCCGTCGGCCCTGAAATTCAAATACTTGTCAAATGGAGTCTTTCTTATAATCTTAAAAAGAGTTTAAGAGTGTGGGGAGCTCACCCCTTGAGGTGGGAGACCAGTGACCCTAGGATTCATTAGATATTGTCGGCAAAAGGCAGTGTATTCTATGCGAGGGGAGGTGAATCCCTCAGCATCCCAACCCCTCAAAGCTTCTTCTAGTTCATCCCCCACCAAGTGGCTAGTGTGCCTCATGTTCTCTGGTGGCATAGAAGGTGTCACAGCTGCATTCATATTTCCATGGACTTGTCTCAGGACTCGTTCCCCAAGATACCAACATCTACCTGTGGGGCCTTCAAAGAGGACCCTTTTGCTTGTCAACTCCAAACAAGAGGAGTACTTCTCGGGAAGCCTATGCTCCCACAACCTCCATGGATCCCATTCCACCTATCAAAGTTTGAAATGAGAAATGAAAAAAGAAAGATAAAGATAAGGAGAAAGAAAGATTCTACCATATCAGCAGTCAAGCTGGCAAGATATGCCCTTGCATGGGCATAATCGTGTCGATTGGAGGCTCTTGTAGCCAAGCAAGATGAAGCATAATTCTGAAGGATGGGCCATGACATGGCATCACTAGCAAGAGTTGGGCGACACATGTTCAGGTACTCGTAGTACCATATCTGTGGAAAATCAAAAGAAAAAAAAATAGAAGAAATCATGTGTGTGTTAAGTTTCGGGAAATAATAGAGAATTGAATGTTCTTTGTTACCTCCCAAACGAAAGGAAGTCCCCCAAAGTTCTTTGCAACTCCTCGGGACATGTCAGTCATGGAGCGATACATGTTTGCGAAAGCAGCTCCATCCCAATTGTATCTCCCAATTTTGTTCACATCTTCCATGCTAGCTAGCAACTCAAGTCGAGCCATGTCATTGGTGCCCGCAAAGAAGGTGCATGAAATCATGTAGAGCAAGAAAGCTCTCACAATGTATTGGGGATCCGTCCCCTCACTCTCTTCTTCAGTAGCAAAGGTGTTGTAGAGCCAAGTACGGCGCACGCCTTTTGGGCTTAATTCCGCTTCAACCCCGAGTAGAGCTACTATGTAGTTTTGATCCATGTTGGCCTGTTCATAGTATTCCAAGCGCTTGCCCTTCAAGCTCAACCCAGTTATCATGGTGAAATCCTTAGGAGTCATGGTCATCTCCCCGAAGCTAAAATGGAAAGTGTTGGTGGTGTCCCACCATAGCTCTGTCAAGGCAAACAATGCTTGCCTATCCCATTGCTCGTTCCATAGAGCATCTAGGAAAGGCCCAAAACCCGCCTTCTTTACTATCTTGCGAGCACGTGGTTGGGCATGTTCCATATATCTCCACCATGAGATGAGCCCCTTTATTGATGTCCTTGTACGGAGACTTTGGAAGTCGGGCTATGTCAAAAGATTGTGTATTGAGTTAGCATTGAAAACATAGAGATATTGGGCATACATTGATAATTGATTTCAAGTGGTTTTCCAAAAGTTTTAAAATTTGGGTTTTGATTCATGAAATGAATTAGAAATGAATGCCCATGACTTTGTGTATTCAAATTCATTGATTTTGTAAGGATTGAACATGGTTTTGCCTTTCGGGCATTTTATCGAACACTTGGTGTGTAACTTGTTTTCAAGCTTTGTAATGAAAGATTTTGTATATCAAATCCTTGCCAAGACCATATGACTTGGTTCTACAATGCAAACCAATTGATTTTTCAAGAATTGAACATGTTTTTGTCTCTTTGGCATTTTATCAAACACTTGGTGGGCATCTTTTCTCAAGCATTGGGAAACAAGCTTTTTGCACATTCAATCCTTGCCAAATCAATGAACTTGGCTTAACAATGATAGAAACAATCAAAAGAAGATCATGGGAATGCATTTTATCCAATAGAAATCAAAATTTCATGATAAACATGTTAAGTTGGGAAGAACTAACCTCATGTTGGGAATGGAGGTAGGAGAGATGCTTCTTAGGTTCAAGCAACACCTTGTCTTGGGATGCATCATAGATTGGTGCCTTGTATGTATTCTTGATCACATAATATGGATACTTGATGTTGGAATCATTGCTAGAAGCCATTGTTGATGGTTGAGCTTGTATGTGAGAAAAATGGGTTTGATAAGAAAGATGATGAATTTGATCTTGCAACTTGATGATTGATGCTTGTTTTTGTTGTTGAATGACTTGTTCTTGATGCTATTTCATGCACACAACTTGAATTGCAAGTGAAACTTTGATTGAGAATATGTTTGTGAGTGTTTGGAGAAGATGGAATGAGTTTCTAGAGAGAGAAACTCTCAATTTTCGAAATTGGGTGAGTGTGAGCACAAATGGGGAGTCAAGGGTTTAAAAACCCAGAATTTTGAGGACCCTAGCCTCGGGTAACCGCCCAGCATGGGGCGGCAAGCAGCCTGGGCTTGGGCGGCAAGCCACCAGCAGCCAGGTGGTCAGCCTCCCTTGCTCGCCCCGTTGCGCTCGTTTGGCCTTTGCTCGCCTATTCGCGCTTTTGAACCCTCTTTGAGATGAAATCTCAAGCTTGTTTTGAGTTGAAAAATGAATAAATATCTTGACTTTGTTTGACATGAAATGATTTGAATGAGATTGCATTGGTGGCCCTTGTGTGGGCATGGCATGCTAGTAGGGTTGAACAACCCTCTCTATGCATATGGTTTTGATTGTTAGGGATGAATTCCCTCCTATGTCACTATGATTTGTTGTCATTTGGGATAAAGATACCTTCCCTATATGCATGTGAATGATTGCTTTCATGAGATAATTGTGTCTCCTATATAAGTTGGTGTTTGAGTTGAGGCATGAATAGCCTCCATGTGAGATGACTTGGTGAACTTGTTATGTGTTGGTGAGTAGAAGCTTACCTTTGTCTTGATGACTTAGTGAGAGAAAGATGTAATCTTTCTCATGATTACATGCTTACCTTGATGATTTGAAAGATGCAATCTTTCCCTATGACTTGTGTTTACCTTGATGGTTTGATTATGAGAAGGACGCGATCTTTCTCATGCTATGTGTTCACCTTGAGAGTTTGATATGAGAAGGATGCAATCTTTCTCATGTCACATGTTTACCTTGATAACTTGAAAGATGCGATCTTTCCCAATGGTATGTGTTTACCCTGATTGAAGGTTGTGACCTTCCTCGTACTATGTGACTACCTTAACAATTGAATGATAACCTTGATGGTTTGAATATGAGAAGGATGTATCTTTCTCATGTTTTGAGATAGCCTTGATGGCTTCCTGTGGTATGTGTTTACCTTGATTGATTTGAGCAAGAGAAGGACGTGATCTTTCTCGTGTTATGTGATTTACCTTGATATTTGAATGATAACCTTGATGGTTTGAATATGAGAAGGATATATCTTTCTCATATTTTGGGATAGCCTTGATGGCATGATGTTACCTCGTACTATTCGCCAGTTGTCACTGGCAAAGTATGGGAAGACCTTTCATCGAACGAAGTTCGATGTAAGCTATGGATACCTTGTACTATTCACCAGTTGTCACTGGCAAAGTATGGGAAGACCTTTCATCGAACGAAGTTCGATGTAAGCTATGGATACCTCGTACTATTCACCAGTTGTCACTGGTATAGTATGGAAAGACCTTTCGTCGAACGAAGTTCGATGAAA
Source organism: Liquidambar formosana (assembly GCA_039720395.1). Classification (NCBI taxonomy): domain Eukaryota; kingdom Viridiplantae; phylum Streptophyta; class Magnoliopsida; order Saxifragales; family Altingiaceae; genus Liquidambar; species Liquidambar formosana. The sequence continues at coordinate 32,650,233 of CM077821.1, read as the reverse complement.
GCTATGGATACCTCATCTTGTTCCCCAGTGAAACTGGTATACAGAATGAGAGGAGTTCTGTGGAACTTATGAGGAGTACCTTTGTATGATGAATTCGAAGAATTCAATGATATGATCACCCTCTTTTCCCCAGTGGATCTTGATGAAGACAATTCCCCGGGCAAAAATGGGTTGTTCTTTTGGTCATTGGCTTGCAAGTGAAACTTGCTCACCAATGAGGGGCTTCTGTCACACCCCATTTTTGTCACCTTAGCTAGGGTTTGTCATTGCATGTGTCTTTTTGTTTCCTTTTTGAGTCTAGTCTTTTGCATTGAGTTTCTAGGGTCCTAAGGATGGTGTGTATGAATTTTGGTTCGATTTGGAGTTGATCTTGAGGGTTAATAAGAACTTTTGTGACTTGAGGGGCATAATTGTCTTTTTGATCACAAACTTTCCATTTGACCTTGAAATGATCTCCAAGGTGCCAATTGGAGTTCATATGGTTGTATTTGAGGTATTTGTGGGTTCAATTCGATGAATTGAATGTTCGGGATTAGAATGGCTCAACAAGGCTCAAGTTGGCTAAGAGACCTACTTCGGGTTAGCTCGAATTGGCTCATGATTTTCACTCTATGACTACTCATTTGACCTTGATTGGTCTTAATTTCATCCCCAAATGTGTTTAGGGAGGTTGAATTTCGAATTAGAAAGCATTTGGTGCGACCCTATGTGCATACCCAAGCTAAGCGATGGTGAGGCATAGCGGTTAACCACCTTTGTAGGACCCAACCATGCAGCCATGGCTAGGGTTTCTTGCCCTCAAGTGACTCAAATTACATTCCCCTTCGAAACACGGTCGTTTTGGCTTTCGTTTCGTCAAAATCGGAGTTCATTTGGGCCCTAAAACACATTTGGAAGTCGAAAGGGTCAAATTTGGGCTGAAGCTGACATGGCCTCGGGTGACCACCCAGGCCTGGGCGGCTAGCCGCCTGGGCCCAGGCTGCTAGCCGCCCAGCCCCAGGTGGTCACCCGAGCCACTTTCCTTTTTTGAGCCTTGACGCGGCTCCCACCCTATTTTCTCGGATTTGCTCGCCTTTGGCCGCCATTTAACCCTAATTTCAGCCCTTTTTGACCTACTTGAGCCCCAAGGTAACCTCTAAGAGCCCTTGGATCAATCCCTAGGGTTTTAATCCCAACCATTGAGGGTTTCCCCTCAATCTCTATAAATACCCCCTTATACTTCAGCAATAGGGGGGACACTTTGGGGGACACTTTGGGGGACTAGGGAGGCCACTTGGAGAGAAAATTCTGAAGTGTGAGGCATGTGTGAGACTTGGAGGCTATGGCAGCCATCTTTAGGGTAGTTTAACCTATACTTTGAGTGAGAGAGTGTGAGAGTAAGCTTGGAGGAGGGCTGGAGCATTGCTTGAAGGCTTGAAGGAAGGAACTCCCAGCAGTACACAAGAGAAGGAGGACTCCCTACAGCAGCAAAAGGATACTTCACCATAGGTATTCCCCCCTTCCTCCTCTTCTCTCTTTTAAAGTTAGGGTTTTTGCATAGAATAGGATGATTGCATATCAAAGCTTGTGTTTTTATCACGTCTTGTTGCTTCCATGCATGTTTAGGATCATATTTGTGGGCTGTTTAGTATGCTAGGATGTTATTCCATGTGATTTACTGCATGTTTGGGACTTTAGGGTTTCTTAGGTGCTTAAAATGGTTTTCTGCATGAAATAACTCTTTGGCATATTAGAGCTTATGTTTTTATTGTGTTTTGTTGCTTCCATTGGAATGTATGCATGATTAGGATAATATTTGTGGGCTGTTTAGTATGCTAGGATGTTATTCCATGTGATTTACTGCATGTTTGGGACTTTAGGGTTTCTTAGGTGCTGAAATGGAGTTTATGTTTAGAATAGCTATATTTCATGTGCAAGCTTGTATTTTTCTCATGTGTGGATGCTTCTATTGATTAATATGCATGATTAGCATGATGTCTATGATGGGCTTTGCATGATTTAGAGTTATTTTATGTGATTTTGAGCACAATTGTGATTCTAAGGTTTCATTCATCCTTGTATTAGGAAAGTTGCATATAGCATGGTAGCTTAGGGTTTTTTTCTTTGTGTTTTCTTCATAGTTGACATATATGTGCTGCATATTTGATAGCTATGATATTTTTCTGCATTCATAGTAGTGGATTTTAGGTTTTTTTGCATGTCATTGCATGTAGGGTTGAATTAGGGTTTTAGTTAGCTTATGATTCATGTTGTTGCATGACTTGTGGTTGATTTTAAGCCTTATTTCAATTCTGTCCAGATCTGTTATTTGTCCTTGTTATGATATTTTGAGCATGTGTTAGCCCATGTTTGGGCATGATAATGGCTTGATTTGGAATCTAGCTTGTTTGGTTGGAATTTTTGGTATGTTTTGCATGGAAATTGCAGGTGTTTTGACAGGTACAACAGGTGCAACTACCCCACCAATGTGGGGTGGTTATTTTGGCTATTGTGAGATGAAATCTTACAAATAAGGTAATTACCCTATGCAATAGGGTGGTTACTTTGACAGGTTGCTTTTGCTTAAGGTAAGTAGGGTGTGAGGGTGCCCCAATTCACCCTTCTTTCCTTTCCTTGAAACTTTCCTTTTCTCCCCCCCCTAGGGTTGTTTCCTAATAGAGGGGTATGGTAGATTCTATAGTTTCCTTTCAATAAAGATACCTTTTAAATCAAAGTTTCCATCTTTTATCAAAATTCCATATTTTACCAAAAATCTTTTGAGAATCATTTATTTTGGAAACTTACCATGTTTTACTTGAAAGGAAACTTAGGGTTTACCATAGGCCTTGATTAGGTTATAACCCTATTCCCTTTCGAACTACGTGGACTTTGATCCATGTATTTCCATACATGGTACGTAGGCGCTCTTCGTGATGTTCAAGTCCGCCCTAGGATACTAAGTATCCTAGGTTTTCTTCTCCCCCCTCTTTCTTTTTCTGTTTTTCTTTGATTTACTTGATTATATGGATGAATGGATGAATGATATGCATGCTGTCCTGTGATGATAACTGTTGATTTGTGTGTGATTAAGACTTTGATTTAGCCCAATTAAATTAAGAGACCGTTTAGGGCGATATGGGTGCCTATAGGCTTTGCCTAGAACCTTCCCATATCGTAACTTAGCCTCCGAATCCCCGATTTCTCTGGTTTCCAAAAGATCATTTGCCTTTCCATTTTTAAACATGGAGTCAATCTTTTGTTTTCCTAAAACAAAAATGTTTTTAGGGTTTTCCTTATTTCCTTTAAAAAATAAGGTGGCGACTCCTTTTCCTTTTTCAAACCTAAAACGCGCCCCGTGGGCCCTTAACTCGTTTTCCGGGGTCCACAATGCATATTAACTAACTAAAGCAATATAACATGATGAAAATCCTAACTCTAACATGCAATGACACTAATCCTAGCACAAGGACAAACAGGAGCACAAGAATCATAACTATGCATTGAAACCTAAAGGACAGCCCTAAAGCATGCTAAACAGTAGATAAACAATAGATATTCCATGTATATTAACTAGCTAGAGTGTTAATAAATGATAAAAAGGCTACCTTTAACATGCAATAAGCCTAACCCATATGAGAACCTAGTTTAAGCTTGAATAGAGAAGGAGAATACCTTAGGAAGGGCCTTCCCTTGTGTTTGCAATTGTTCGTGGCTCCTCAGGTCTTTAGAGTGAATCAAACCAACACGAATCCTCCTCTTTGTCAAAGTGGTATCACAGCAAAGAGATCAAAACTCACTCAACTTTGAAAAGAAATAGAAAACAAAAAGAGAACAAGAGAAAAGAAAAAGTGATTTTCGTCACTTTGCAGCAGCAGCAACTTCAATCGCGTTTTTGGGTATGAAAACATTGGATTTCGACAAAGCTTGTGAAATACAAAGTTGTAGAGAATTGAATTATCTTTCTAACAAGACCAATTTCATCAAATTCTAACTTCGGATGAAAAAGTTATCATTGAAATACGACTGCTGGTTTTCAAAAAATCTGCTGCTGAATTATGACGAATTTCACTCCCTCCAAACCCTCTTCCCCTTTCCCTTGTTTAAAGACATTAAGAGAGTATTTATAGCTGAAATCTGGAGTTTCCCTTTCCTTCCTGGACTAGGTTTCTTTGGAGAATAATCAAAAGGTATTTTATAATGATAAAAGACTTCTAATCTGAATAGGAAAAGGAAATTGTCTTTTATAAAAATTGGGAGACTGACCGCTAACACGCATGCACATGTATCGTATGTGCGTACACACACTCATCACATACGTACACGTGTTAGTGTCATGATAAAAATGGCTAATTTAATAAAATAATTTTCTTTTCATTTTAACCAAAAATCTCATGCTGTGATTCGCACTAATTCTTCAAGGATAATCCGTAAATAACCACACTAAACTCATCATCAGGGCCACGGGACTTGAGATGACAACCGGTACAAAATGGGATGTCTACAGAAACAAAAGCCAAAACGACCGTGTTTCGATGAGGAATATGTTTTTGAACATTTTAGGCTGAAAACCACTAACCATGGGAGCATGGTTAGGTTTGAACGAGGCGGTTAACCACTATTCTCTACCTTTGCTAAGCATAGGCATGCACATAGGGTCAAACCAAACACTTTCGATATCAAAATTGAACTTCATGAAACACTTTTGAGGGTAAAATGATGACTAATGAAAGTCAATTTGAAAAGATTTGGTTGGTAATTGTGAGTCAATTAGAGCTAACCCAAGGAAGGGTCATTTTACCCTTCCTGAACTACATCGAGCCATTTTAATCCAGAGCCATTGACTTACCAAATTGAACCTAGAAATACCTCATATGCATCCATATGAACTCCAATTGACAATTTGGAGATCATTCCAAGGTCAAATGAAAAGTTTGGGACTTAAAAGACGATTATGCCCCTCAAGTCACAAAAGCTCTTATTATCCCTCAAGATCAACTCCAATTTGAACCAAAATTCATATCCATTGTCCTTGTGACTCTAGAAAACTAATGCAAGTGACTAGACTCAAAAACAAAACAAAAACATGCATGAAATGATGAGCCCTAGTAAGGTGGTGCAAAAATGGGGTGTGACAGAAGCCCCTCATTGGCGAACAAGTTACACTTGTGAACCAATGATAAAGAACAACCCATTTTTGACAAAAAAGCCTGGAGAAATCACACACTGATACCAACAATGATGGGAGGTTGAAAACCTGAGACTGAAATAAGGAAGTGTACTCAAGTCATGAGTATACTTAAACCACTGGGGGTTGATGATTGTCAAGAGAAGCATATTCAAGCCACTACGAATGAACATACTTTTGAAACGGAGAAATATATTCTAGTCATGAATATATTTAACCAAGTGATGAGAATGAGATCTGAAAAGTACGTTCAAGTGACGAACGTACCTTGGAAATGGAGAAATATATTCAGGTCACGAATATATTTAACCAAGTGAGTGACAAAATATCTGAGAAGTATACTCAAGTGATGAGTATACCATTGAAATGGAGAAATATATTCAGGTCGCGAATATATTTAACCAAGTAATCTGAGAATGAAATCTGAGAAGTATACTCAAGTGGTGAGCATACCATTGAAATGGAGAAATATATCCAAGCGATGGATATATTTAACCAAGTAGGATAAAGAACAATCTGAGAAGTGTACTCAAGTGATGAGTGTACTTTTGAAATGGAGAGATATATTCAGGTCACGAACATATTTAACCAAGTGATGAAAAAGATGCTGAGAAATATACTCAAGTGATGAGTATACTTAATGATTGAAAAAGACTGAGAAGTACGTTCAAGTGATGAACATACTTTTGAAATGAAGAAATGTATCCAAGTGATGGATATATTCAACCAAGTAAGCTGAGAAGTACACTCAAGTGATGAGCATACCATTGAAATGGAGAAATATATCCAAACGACGGATATATTTAACCAAGTAAGATAAGAATAATCTGAGAAGTGTACTCAAGTGATGAGTACACCATTGAAATGGAGAAATATATTCTAGTCACGAATATACTTAACCAAGTAAGTGACAAGTATGTTTGAGTGATAAACATACCATTGAAATAGAGAAATATATCCAAGCGATGGATATACTTAAGCAAGTAAGTGACAAGTATGTTTAAGTGATAAACACACCATTGAAATAGAGAAATATATCCAAGCGATGGATATACTTAAGCAAGTAAGATAGAGAATAATCTGAGAAGTGTACTCAAGTGATGAGTACACCATTGAAATGGAGAAATATATTCTAGTCATGAATATATTTAACCAAGTAAGTGACAAATAATCTGAGAAGTATGTTCAAGTGATGAACATACCATTGAAATGGAGAAATATACCCAAGCGATGGATATACTTAACCAAGTAAGTGGCAAAATATCTGAGAAGTATACCCAAGTGATGAGTATACCATTGAAATGGAAAAAAATATACCCAAGTGGTGGATATACTTAACCAAGTAAGTGACAAATGATCTGAGAAGTATGTTCAAGTGATGAACATACCATTGAAATGGAGAAGTATACCCAAGCGATGGATATACTTAACCAAGTAAGTGACAAAATATCTGAGAAGTATGTTCAAGTGATGAACATACCATTGAAATGGAGAAATATATTCAAGTGATGAATATATTTATCCAAGTAAGTGATAATGAGGATCTGAAACTAGGAAGCATATTCAATGGGTGAACATGCTTTTGAAATGGAAGAATATATTCAAGTGATGAATATATTCAACCAAGTATGATAGAAAATAAGAATTTGAAACTGAGAAGCATATTCAAAGGGTGAATACGCTTTTGAAATGGAAGAACACATTCAAGCGATGAATATATTCAACCAAGTAGAATGAAAAATCAAGATTTGAAATGAGGATATATGATCAATTTATCAAGATTGAACAGGCATGGTGCAAGAGGAAAGTGACTTAACACATTGTCACTTGAGTTGGCATGGCACAGGGGAAATATATTCAACCCTTTTGAACACAAAATCAATTCAAAGAATTGATTTCAAGGTGAAATTTGATTGATTTTAAGCTCAAAAAGTGTTGAATATCTCATTTGGAAGAAGGTTTGATCACGCGTTAAGGCGAGACAAAGCGAGAGAGAAAGCCAAAACAAAGTGGCTTGGGTGACCACCAGGCCTCAGGAGGCTAGCCGCCAAACAATTATGGTGATTTACTCATGTTTTTGTGCAAAAATAAGCTCAAAATAAGCTTCCCAAAGTCACATAACCATATAGGGGTCAAAGGGGGTCAAAAATAGGCAAAACTGGGCAAAATAGGAAAACGGCCTCGGGTGACCACCCGGGGCTGGGCGGCTAGCCGCCCAAGCCCAGGTGGCTAGCCGCCCAGGCCTGGGTGGTCACCCGAGCCCGAAGCGGAAATCCCACTTTGAATAGGAAACTTCCTATTCTGACGGGTTTTTTCCTATTTGAACTTGGATTTGTGACCTTTTCCCTATAAAAACACATCCAAGAGGTTCCTAAACCTACTTGTATTCATTCATTAGAAATCATGGAGGCTCTAGACAAATTTTTAGGAGGGTTTTTGAGAGTTATGAGTGCTGAAGCAAAATCTGAGTTCAAGTGCTTTGGCTTGGATCCATTGCTCTCCTTGAGGCATGTGAAGCTTGAAACGAACCTCTTGATTGCTGCTACATATTTTTGGGATCCCCACATTCATGTGTTCCGCTTCAACTATGAAGAACTGTGCCCAACCATGGAGGAATTCTGCGCGTTGTATGGAGTTTCAACGGTAGGTCCTTTCATTCTCCCTACTCCTCGCCCAAGCTTCCTTACTTCTTTCTCCAACTTACTTGGGATTCACCAACAATATGCCTCTACGTTTGTAAAGGACCATATGGTAGACTTGATGAAATTGGCAACCTCTTTTTTAGCTTATGATAGTAAAGGTATTCTGAATTTTACCTTTCCTATTAAGCATGCACTTGCCTTTTGCCTCATTGGTCGTTTTCTTATTTCCACTGGTACTCCACATGTTCCCATTCAAATCTGTGACTTGATTCCTCTCCTTGCCAAGGTTCATAACTTGATTCCCATGGTGCTAGCTGAAACCCTGAATGGCTTGGATAAAACTCATGAGGACCCAAAGGTTCCTTTAGGAGGTAGCCCCATTCTGCTGCAAATGTGGTTGCTTGAAAGACTGAATTTCTTATCACCTATTGCCATTACATCATACAAGCCCCAGCATTACTGCCTTCGCCGCATTGAACTGCCTGGAAAATTTTCATTGAGGGATTGGCTAGGTTACTTCCAAACCCTTTCTTGGAGGAGTTTCAAGTGGTTTGTATTCATATGGGGCTGCAGTGACCAGGTGCTTCTGCGGACTTCTGGATGTGCCATGGTGAGACTCATAGGACTGAAGTCTACTTCCTTCTATTGGCCTTCAAGGGTTCTTCGTCAGATGGGTGCCATGCAAACCATACCTACTTCCTTGAAAGGTGACTATCCTGTGGTGCTTGCGGGTCTTTCTGTAGTGACTTGGGCGAAGGACCGATGGCCTAGAAAGCTAACACTAACCCAAGTTACGAATACTGATGGTCCGTATATGATGAGCCCCGAGTATAAGGAATGGTTGAAAAGTAATTTGGGTGAGAGAGAGACTACTCGAAGAGAAAGGATTTTTGGACTTATCAAGAATAACGAACTTGGATCTTGCAGAGAAGATATTATGGAAGCAGTGACAACAGCTTATGAACATGACTTGAGGAAGAAAAGAAGACATGAAAGGGAGAAGAAGAAAGCTGAGGAGCGAGCTGCAAAGAGGCTCAAGAAAATAGAATAGGATATTTATGGCATTTTTACAGTTCTTTTACTTAATACCAATGAATTGCTATGTCAATCAATTTTAGTTTTGAATAAATTGCCAATAATAAATCAAATTTGGGATTTTGTTGTTTGATTTAGACCGCACCCAAGGTAACTTTATGGGTTGCCTACGTATCTCCATGATTTTTCTTTTTTTGTTTGTCTTTTTTTCTGTTTTTTTTCTCTTTTTTCCTCTTCTTTTTTTTGAATGGAGAATCAGGTCTTACGTAGTTCTCATGCCTTAACTTTTGCCTAGGCCGCCCTTGCGGGTTTTCAACCTAGCAGGCCTCAAACATGATATTTCTTTAATTGATCCAAATTAGTTGGACGAGCGAACTCAATCCCATCTAAATCCATGAGGCGAACAGCCCCTGCTGGCAATATCTCTTTGATAATGTATGGTCCACCCCAACTTGGCTTGAATTTTCCCCGTGGATCGAACACTGGAGCTCTGATTTCTTTCAGCACTACATCCCCTTCCTTTAGACCTCGATCTTTGACATGTTTGTTGAATGCTCTGGCGACTCTCCGCTGATACCCCTGAACATGATACAGCGCCCTTAAACGCCTTTCATCGAGTAAAGCTAACTCGTCATAACGGCTCTTAACCCAGTCCACTTCTGTTATCTGGCTCTCCACGGCAACCCTTAGTGAAGGAACCTCCAATTCAACTGGCAACACGGCCTCCATTCCATAAACTAGAGAATAAGGGGTAGCCCCTGTTGACGACCTTATTGATGTTCTGTAACCCCATAGAGCCAATGGCAACTTCTCATGCCAGTCTGTGTGTGAGTCCGCAGTCTTCTGTAGTATCTTCTTGATGTTCTTGTTAGCTGCTTCCACCGCTCCATTAGTCTGAGGACGGTATGGCGACGACAGATGGTGAACTATGCCATACTTTTGCAAGAGCTCATGGGTTTCTTTCTGAAAGTGCTGGCCATTGTCTGAGATAACTTCATGCGGTACCCCATATCGATAGATGATGCTGTGCTGTATGAACTGTGCTACCTTTTTGGAATTCAAGGTCTTGAAGGACGCTGCTTCCACCCACTTAGTGAAGTAGTCGATGGCGACCAGGATGTATTCATGCCCATTTGACGCCTTTGGCTTGATCTGTCCGATGATATCTATCCCCCATACTGCGAATGGCCAAGGTGACGACATACTTGTTAAAGGCATAGAAGGCAAATGTTGTCCACTGGCGAACAGTTGGCATTTATGGCACTTCTTGACATGTGCGTGGCAGTCCCTTTCCATGGTGGACCAATAATAGCCTAGCCTTATGATTTTCTTAGCCAGCATGTAGCCATTCATATGCGGAGCCCCTGTCCCTTCATGGATTTCTTTAATCAGATGCTCGGCTTCCTCCTCGGTGACACACAGCAGGTGGGTCCCGTCGTATGACCTTCGATATAGCTTTCCTCCACAAAGTACATAGTGACTTGCCAATCGCCTTAGGGTTTTTCTATCGATACGAGATGCTCCTTCTGGGTATTCCCTTTCTTCAATGAACTTCTTTATGTCATGGAACCACGGGTGGCCATCATTTACCTCTCCTCCTCGGATTGCACAACAGTACACAGGCTTGTCTCGGCATTCTATCACCAACGGCTTCACATTTCCCCCTTCAGGTATCTCCACCATGGATGCTAGGGTCGCCAAGGCATCGGCGAACTGGTTCTTGTTTCTTGAAAGGTAGTTGAACTCTATCTCTGAGAACTCCTTGGTTAGAGCTTCCAGATAGGCATGGTAAGGCAACAATTTCTCATCTCGAGTTTTCCATTCCCCTTTTATCTAACAAATGATTAGCGCCGAGTCCCCGAACACTTCCAATTCTTTGATCCCCAATTCAAGTGCCGCTTCCAATGCTAGGATACAGGCCTCATATTCAGCAATGTTGTTGGTGGCTTCGAACCCCAACTTGACCGCCAACGGTGTAAATGCCTCTTCGGGTGAGACCAGCAGGACTCCTATCCCATAACCTTTCTTATTGGCTGCCCCATCGAAGTATACTCTCCAAGTTTTTCTACCAATCTCTAGCACGTCCTCATCTGGGAATTGATCGTTGAATGGAGCGGATGATGACACCGGACGGCTAGCTAGGTAGTCTGCGATGACACTTCCTTTGATAGACTTCTGATTTACATACTTGATGTCAAATTCATTGAGGAGAATTGACCATCGAGCAGTTCTGAATGACAATACCGGCCTTTCTACCAGGTACTTCAACGGGTCCATGCGACTTATCAAGAACACTTCGAAGGACATCATGTAGTGTCGGAGCTTTTGCGTCGCCCATACTAGTGCCACACAAGCCTTTTCAATTGCATTGTACTTCACTTCATAGTCTGTCATTTTCTTGCTTAGGTAGTAGATGGCATGCTCCTTTGTTGACCCTTCAAGATATTGAGCTAACATAGCTCCCGTCGCGGTTTCGGTGACCGTTAAGTATAACAAAAGCAGCGCACCTTGCCGTGGGGGAACTAAGATTGGAGGATTGCTCAAGTATCTCTTAATGGTCTCAAAGGCCTCTTGGCATTCTTCGTTCCATACTTTTGGCACACCTTTCTTAAGCAATTTGAAGATTGGTTCGCAAACCATGGTCAAGTTGGCAATGAATCGACTTATGTATTGAACTCTTCCCAGAAAACCCCGGATCTGCTTCTCAGTGCTAGGCGGCTCCATCTCCACAATAGCTTTTATCTTCCCTGGGTCCACTTCGATACCTCTCTGAGTGATCATAAACCCCAATAACTTGCCTGCAGTGACACCAAAAGCGCACTTCTGTGGGTTGAGACGGAGATTGTACTTTTTTGCTCGCTCTAGGAATTTCTCTAGTGCATTGAAATGCCCTTCTCTATCCACGGACTTCACGATCATATCATCGACGTAAACCTCGACTTCCTTATGGATCATATCATGCAATAGGGTCGTAGCTGCTCTTTGGTAAGTAGCCCCAGCGTTTCTTAAGCCAAAGGGCATTACCTTGTAACAGTACGTTCCCCATTGCGTGATAAAGACTGTTTTCTCCATGTCTTGAGGCGCCATCTTTATCTGGTTATACCCGGAGAATCCATCCATGAAGGAGAGGAGTGCATGTCCCACTGTACTATCCACCAACACGTCAATATGGGGTAAAGGAAAATCATCCTTAGGGCTTGCAGCGTTGAGATCTCGGAAATCGACACACATCCTCACTTTCCCATCTTTTTTAGGCACAGGCACTATATTTGACAACCACTCAGGGTACTCCACAACTTGGAGGAAACCCGCGTCTAGTTGTTTAGTTACCTCTTCTTTTACTTTTAGAGCCCATTCTGGTTTTAATCTTCTGAGTTTCTGCTTTACTGGCTTCTTTAGGGAATTGGTGGGGATATAGTGTTGCACAATATCGGGGTCAATGCCAGGCATGTCTTCATAAGACCATGCAAAAGCCATAATGTTGGCTTTCAAGAGAGAGATCATCTTTTCTTTTTCAACGGGGGAGAGGGTTTTCCCAATTTTAACTATTCTTGGCAATTCATTCGTCCCTAAGTTGATTGATTCCAATTCATCCATATTAGGTTCGGTGACGCCCCTTTTCCTTTGCTCAACGAGCTCTGGGGGGACATCGTTCCTAGGATCTATATCCATGCCATAAATATCCATAGAGGAGAGAAAAGAGACACTGCATATATAGAGAAAGAAAGCACACTTTATTGACTAGGAATAATGGGAATGACACACAAAAGAAAGAAGGAAAACAAACAAATCTGTATCAATACTATGACTCCACAAAGTGAGTAAAGTAGATACATCTTATTGAATTAGGGAAATATTACTAAACTAAGACACCTACAAGCTGCTATCAGGTAGGCCAAGGTCTTCTTCTTCATGGATCTCCGCAATGACACCACATTCAAGGTACCAATTCAGGAGTGGCACGGTAGCATGGCTAATGGATGAACCCTGGAGTTCTTCAATGGTCGAGTCTTCTACGGTGAGGATCATGTCTTGGAACATTTCAATCATAGCCCCCGCATCAAGGTTCTCTGCCCAGTCTTCCTCTTTCAAGCTTTCATATAGATCTTGGATAGAGTGGTACCAACTTGTCAAACTTTGAGGATTCGGCCCTTCTGTGAAGTATCTATCACCAAAACTTTTATCTGCCACGGCTGGGTCGGAACTTGGATAAAAAGTATATGGGATGTACTGCTTTATAGAAGAGTAATGGCGTGATGATTCATTCAGTTCTTTCTCAATGCATTGGACATAATCAAACCCAGATAGCGGTATCGCTGCTGATTCAGGTTGTATCTCACATATAGGCACACCTGCGAGTTTCAATTCATAGTCCCCTTGAAGTGTTACTATGGCTCCTTCATAAGGAAACTTCACCTTTTGATGGAGTGAAGATGGCACAGCCCCAGCAGGATGGATCCAAGGTCGGCCCAACAACAAGTTGAAACATAACGGCACATCCAACACTTGGAATTCTACCCTAAATTCAGTGGGTCCCATGATAAGAGGCAAAGTAACTACCCCTATTACTTCTCGGCGGGTGTTGTCATAAGCTCTTACGGTCTGCCCAGATGGCGTGAAATCAGTGGGTCCCAAACCCAAAACAGTGGCAGTTCGGAGAGGACATACATTCAGTGCGGACCCATTGTCGATAAGAACGGTGGGAACCCTCTTCCCCATAGTGTCAACGGTCACATAGAGAGCTTGAGAATGGCTCGGCCCGCTTTTAGGTAGGTCTACATCGGTGAACACGATGGTTGAGTTCTTGGGAGTTGGATTCACCAAATGTACCAATCCCTCGGGGGATGTGTCAACAGGCACTTGTATCTGATTCAACAGTTTCAACACGGTCTGTCTGTGCTTATGCGAGGCCATGAGCAAGCCCCAAATAGTAATGTTGGCATTGGTCTTCTTTAGCTGCCTAAGCACTTCATCCTCTTCTTCTTGCAAGCTAGGACACCTCTGCCCTTCCAAATCTTCCAACGGATTTTCAGATTCTAGGTGGGGAGGCTTGAAATGACGACCCCCTCTGGTTATATGGTCCAACTCATCATCGCTAGCCCATATGTCATGGACTTCCTCGGAGTCATTCATTAAGTCATCCCATTCTATCATGTCAATGCTCTCCATCTCTGTCGGCAAGTCATCCCATCCTGAAGGGACTATCGGCTCATCTGATATCGGACTTGGGCTTGAGTACAGCACATAGTAATCAAATTTCCCCGACGTTTCACCTAATAGGCCAACCTGAGGATCCCCTGCTTCATATCTTTCTTTCAGCTCTTGTTGGATAGATTTCTTTGGCAACAACAAAACCTTTTGGTCAATGAGGTCTTGGATGATCTTTTTTAGTATGGAACAAGCCTCGGTGTCATGACCGGGTGCACAATGGTATTGGCAATATTGGTGAGGGGTTGAGGGCCTTGGCTTTGGTGGAAGTGGCATGATAAGGCTGTTATTGCGGCAAATGGTGAAGAGACGGGTTAAGGTCATGGGGAGCGGAGTGTATTGTCTTATGGGATGGCGAGGGCGAGAGGATTCAACCCCAATGGCATTTATGGTGTTAGGTGGGGGTGTGTTGTTGTGTGATGGGAGAGGATTACGGGTGACATTTGGACGGGTTGGTGGTGAAATGACTTGCTTGTCAATGAGGTCTTGGACTTGGTGGCGAAGGTGAATACAGCGATTGGTGGCATGGCCTTTGGATTGGTGGTACTTGTAGTACTCATTCTCATTGTAGCTCTTGGGTAAGGGATTTGGTGGAGGTCTTGGGTCAAGTGGCTTCAATAGGTCACGACTTATGAGCTTTTCAAGGACTCTTTCGAGTGGCATGAATAGGTCAGTGAATTGGCGAGGTGGGTTGACATCATTGAGAGAAAAGGGTTGGATTGGTTGAGTTATGGTGTTGACCTCGGCATTATTCTTCCCAGTAAAGTTTGTCTTGCGACTCCTCACTTCCTCAGTCTTGATTGTCCCATCATTGATAGCATCTTCAACCTGCATGCCAGCCCCAATGAGAGCTTTGAAATTTGGGAAATAGTGGGCAAATAGGTGCTTGTGATACACGGGCAGCAGGTTCTTAACCACTAACTGAATTTGGTCCTCCTCATTCGGCCTATCCGTCATTCTCGACGCCTTTTGTCTCCACCTTGTAATGTAAGCGGAGAAAGTTTCATGAGCCCCTTGCTTGGTAGTTTCTAGGTCCCTTCGAGTAACGTCCACCTCTGTGTTATACTTGTAGTGCTCTGAAAACTCATTGCATATGTCTTCCCAAGTCCGGGTTCTATTCTCATCCAAGGATAAGAACCATTTCAAAGCAGAAGTGGCCAAGGTTTCATGGAACATTTGAGCTAAAAGCTCGTCAGTAGCCCCTCGAGGGTGCATAGCTCGCACGTACATCTTCAAATGAGTCTTAGGGCAACCCGTCCCATCGAACTTTTCTAACTCCGGCATCTTGAATTGTAGTGGAATACGAGCCGTTGGAAACAGGGATAGAGTCCGCACATCGACCATGTCATCAGCCCTGCGAATCCCTTTTATGGTTCTCTCCAAAGCTTCTACCTTGCTAGCTAACACGGAATCACTGCTAATACCTTTCCCCTTGGCTTCCCCTTCTAGGTTGGTGACCTCAGGTTTCGAGCTACTTTCCCCCCTTGTCTTGGTGTTCTCATTGGATTGAGGTCCCTCTTCGGTGCCAGCCCCATGAGGTATACCCGAGGAATGGGCCTTAGAGCCATTTTGTTCAAGATCCGCCATCTTCTGTTGGTTCTCTTGAGCCATTTTCAATGCGGTATCAGATGTCTCGGCGGTATGGTCAAGCTTGGCCATGATGGCTTTCAGGCAAGCCTCAAGGTCAAAGTGCCCCTCACTAGTTCTTTCGTCGGCCATGTCTGTCTGATGGGTAGACTCAACACTCACTAGACGCCCTTGTGGATTGCGGATCCAAGCCAGCACGTCTATGGATAGAAAAGTTTTAACCTTTAGCCTAAGGATCTGTCCTAAACCTCCATATTTTCCTTAATGAATTCGGTCTCTACACCATGTTCAATTAATTCATTCCTTTTATCCATTTACCTTTACAGGGGTCATGGATTAAGGGTATGTTTTAAAGAATAGGGCATAGAGTCCTTCAATTAGGTTTAATTAATCCCCTAGGACTAGCACATCACAAACATAGCTTTACATCCTATTTCCTTAATTTATTCCTCCTAACCCATGGCCTTAACGAAGGCTAGGGTTTAAAGGTCTATATTAAGGGCATAAGATATAAAGCCTCACACCACAAACACGGCATAGCATCATTACAAACAATTGTGGGTGCATAAAGGTGAGACCGTAGTGTCCTACAAGTCTGTCTATATGGACTAATGATAAGGGTAGGCTAGGGTCCTTCACTTGCTTGAGCAATCCTTATACCTAACCACATGTGGCATCAGGAATGCCGCGTGGGTCCAGCAGTACGTGATTAACTCATTTAATATACCCAAGGGCAAGCCCAAGGGTACTAGGCAAGAGAGGTTGATAGCTTTCGCCCCAACACATGGAATCAGGAAAACCAAGGTTGAGACTAGGCCGATCGTTGGCAAGGATACATCGAGGGACATCGATCCTAGCATGCAAGAGTTTGCGCACACAATGCAATAAATGAAAGCACACAATCAAGCGGATGCAATGTGATTGATTTTAATTAAACATAAGAAATTAACCTAGCCCATTTAAACTTTATAGAGTCTAGCCCACAAATCCCCAGTGGAGTCGCCAAACTGTGAACCCCGGAAATTGGGCCCACAAGGGATTGAAAGAAAAATGGGTTTGAAAGAGAAAAAGGAAAGGAGTCGCCACCTTATTTTTTAAAGGAAACAAGGAAAACCCTAAAAATCAGGTTGTTTTAGGAAAACAATTTGAATGACTCCATAAAAAAAGGAAAGGCAAAAACCAATCTTTTGAAAACCAAAGAAATCGGGGATTCGGAGGCTAAGTTATGACATGGGAAGGTTCTAGGCAAAGCCTATAGGCACCCATGTCACCCTTTCGGTCTCTCAGTTCATTTGGGCTAAATCAAGATCTTTCCATACAAAAATCAGCAAGTATATCATCACAAGAATTGCATGCATATCATATATTTCATTCATCCATCCATGCATAATAAGCAAACAAAACAGAAAATAAAGAAAAAGAAAACAAAAACAAAAATAAACCTAGGATGCTTGGATCCTAGAACGGACTTGAGCCTCACGAAGAGCGCCTACGTACCATGCAACGAAATACATGGATCAAAGTCCACGTAGTTCGAAAAGAACTAGGGTTAAATCCTAATACAAACCTATGGTTAAAACCCTAGGTTTCCTTATTTGATCAAGAGAGTTGAATTTGATAGAAAGTTTGATTTTAGAAAGAACTCCACAAAATGGAAACTTTAATAAAAACCAGAATTTTATTTATGAAGGAAACCTTTGATTAAACCATAGACTTGTATTAAAAATTAACCCTAGATAGGGAGAAGAGAATGAGTTAAGAAAGAAAGGTGAATTGGGGCACCTTCACACCCACTTACCTGAGCGCAATTAGCTCCAAGCATTAGCCATTTCAGACATAAGCAGCTCTATTTGCCATAGGACAAATACCACACCTATTTGCACCCTTACAAGTGCTCAAAACCATGCAAAAACACTAACATGCAAATTTGGATAGAATAGTATCATGGCCTAAAAATCATCCACTAAGCATGCTAACAGCAACACAGCGAACAATAATAAGTCCTAACACATTCCTAGAACCATATCATGCATAAAAAACCCTAAAACATACTAACATGCATGCAAAACTATCATGTTTACTCCATATGAAAAACATATACAGCAAACACGAAGAAAAACCAAATAAAAAAAGTCTACTTTATCATGCTATATGAAAACAAACACAAAACAATGACTCTAAAACCCTAAACTCACAAATATGCTTAAAGACATACAAAACATACTTTAATCATGCAAAAACCAAACTAAACAGAAATTATATCATGCATATTAACTAACTAAAGCAATATAACATGATGAAAATCCTAACTCTAACATGCAATGACACTAATCCTAGCACAAGGACAAACAGGAGCACAAGAATCATAACTATGCATTGAAACCTAAAGGACAGCCCTAAAGCATGCTAAACAGTAGATAAACAATAGATATTCCATGTATATTAACTAGCTAGAGTGTTAATAAATGATAAAAAGGCTACCTTTAACATGCAATAAGCCTAACCCATATGAGAACCTAGTTTAAGCTTGAATAGAGAAGGAGAATACCTTAGGAAGGGCCTTCCCTTGTGTTTGCAATTGTTCGTGGCTCCTCAGGTCTTTAGAGTGAATCAAACCAACACGAATCCTCCTCTTTGTCAAAGTGGTATCACAGCAAAGAGATCAAAACTCACTCAACTTTGAAAAGAAATAGAAAACAAAAAGAGAACAAGAGAAAAGAAAAAGTGATTTTCGTCACTTTGCAGCAGCAGCAACTTCAATCGCGTTTTTGGGTATGAAAACGTTGGATTTCGACAAAGCTTGTGAAATACAAAGTTGTAGAGAATTGAATTATCTTTCTAACAAGACCAATTTCATCACATTCTGACTTCGGATGAAAAAGTTATGATTAAAATACGACTGCTGGTTTTCAGAAAATCTGCTGCTGAATTATGACGAATTTCACTCCCTCCAAACCCTCTTCCCCTTTCCCCTTGTTTAAAGACATTAAGAGAGTATTTATAGCTGAAATCTGGAGTTTCCCTTTCCTTCCTGGACTAGGTTTCTTTGGAGAATAATCAAAAGGTATTTTATAATGATAAAAGACTTCTAATCTGAATAGGAAAAGGAAATTGTCTTTTATAAAAATTGGGAGACTGACCGCTAACACGCATGCACATGTATCGTATGTGCGTACACACACTCATCACATACGTACACGTGTTAGTGTCATGATAAAAATGGCTAATTTAATAAAATAATTTTCTTTTCATTTTAACCAAAAATCTCATGCTGTGATTCGCACTAATTCTTCAAGGATAATCCGTAAATAACCACACTAAACTCATCATCAGGGCCACGGGACTTGAGATGACAACCGGTACAAAATGGGCACTAATACCTTTTATGCATCCATATGAACTCCAATTGACAATTTGGAGATCATTCCAAGGTCAAATGAAAAGTTTGGGACTTAAAAGACGATTATGCCCCTCAAGTCACAAAAGCTCTTATTATCCCTCAAGATCAACTCCAATTTGAACCAAAATTCATATCCATTGTCCTTGTGACTCTAGAAAACTAATGCAAGTGACTAGACTCAAAAACAAAACAAAAACATGCATGAAATGATGAGCCCTAGTAAGGTGGTGCAAAAATGGGGTGTGACAGAGGGTATACCTATGGTTGCTGCTGTAGAGAGTCCTCCTTCTCTTTTGTACTGCTGGGAATTCCTTCCTTCAAGCCTCCAAGCCAAACTCCAGCCCTCCTTCAAGCTCTCTCTCTCACTCTCTCACTTAAAACTTAGGTCAAACTACCTAAGGATGGCTGTCATAGCCTCCAAGTCTCACACATGCCTCTCACTTCAGGAATTCCCTCCCCCATTGCTGAAGTATAAGGGGGTATTTATAGGGTTTGAGGGAAAACCCTCAATGGTTGGGATTAAAACCCTAGGGATTGATCCAAGGGCTCTTAGAGGTTCCCTTGGGGCTCAAGTAGGTCAAATAGGGCTAAAAATAGGGTTAAATGGCGGCTGGAGGCGAGCAAATCCGAGGAAATAGGGAGGGAGCCACGTCAAAACTCAAAAAAGGAAAGTGGCTCGGGTGACCACCTGGGGCTGGGCGGCTAGCCACCTAGGCCCAGGCGGCTAGCCGTCCAGGCCTAGGTGGTCACCCGAGGCCATGTCAGCTTCAGCCCATATTTGACCCTTTCGGCTTCCAAATGTGTTTCAAGGCTCAAATCAACTCCGATTTTGACGAAACGAAAGCCAAAACGACCGTGTTTCGAAGGGGAATGTAATTTGAGTCACTTGAGGGCAAGAAACCCTAGCCATGGCTGCATGGTTGTGTCACACCCCATTTTTGCACCACCTTACTAGGGCTCATCATTTCATGCATGTTTTTGTTTTGTTTTTGAGTCTAGTCACTTGCATTAGTTTTCTAGAGTCACAAGGACAATGGATATGAATTTTGGTTCAAATTGGAGTTGATCTTGAGGGATAATAAGAGCTTTTGTGACTTGAGGGGCATAATCGTCTTTTAAGTCCCAAACTTTTCATTTGACCTTGGAATGATCTCCAAATTGTCAATTGGAGTTCATATGGATGCATATGAGGTATTTCTAGGTTCAATTTGGTAAGTCAATGGCTCGGAATTAAAATGGCTCGATGTAGTTCAAGTTGGTTAATTGACCCTTCCTTGGGTTAGCTCTAATTGACTCACAATTACCAACCAAATCTTTTCAAATTGACTTTCATTAGTCATCATTTTACCCTCAAAAGTGTTTCATGAAGTTCAATTTTGATATGGAAAGTGTTTGGTTTGACCCTATGTGCATGCCTATGCTTAGCAAAGGTAGAGAATAGTGGTTAACCGCCTCGTTCAAACCTAACCATGCTCCCATGGTTAGTGGGTTTCAGCCTAAAATGTTCAAAAGCATATTCCTCATCGAAACACGGTCGTTTTGGCTTTTGTTTCTGTAGACATCCCATTTTGTACCGGTTGTCATCTCAAGTCCCGTGGCCTTGATGATGAGTTTAGTGTGGTTATTTACGGATTATCCTTGAAGAATTAGTGCGAATCACAGCATGAGATTTTTGGTTAAAATGAAAAGAAAATTATTTTATTAAATTAGCCATTTTTATCATGACACTAACACGTGTACGTATGTGATGAGTGTGTGTACGCACATACGATACATGTGCATGCGTGTTAGCGGTCAGTCTCCTAATTTTTATAAAAGACAATTTCCTTTTCCTATTCAGATTAGAAGTCTTTTATCATTATAAAATACCTTTTGATTATTCTCCAAAGAAACCTAGTCCAGGAAGGAAAGGGAAACTCCAGATTTCAGCTATAAATACTCTCTTAATGTCTTTAAACAAGGGAGAGGAGAAGAGGGTTTGGAGGGAGTGAAATTCGTCATAATTCAGCAGCAGATTTTCTGAAAACCAGCAGTCGTATTTTAATCATAACTTTTTCATCCGAAGTCAGAATTTGATGAAATTGGTCTTGTTAGAAAGATAATTCAATTCTCTACAACTTTGTATTTCACAAGCTTTGTCCAAATCCAACGTTTTCATACCCAAAAACGTGATTGAAGTTGCTGCTGCTGCAAAGTGACGAAAATCACTTTTCTTTTCTCTTGTTCTCTTTTTGTTTTCTATTTCTTTTCAAAGTTGAGTGAGTTTTGATCTCTTTGCTGTGATACCACTTTGACAAAGAGGAGGATTCGTGTTGGTTTGATTCACTCTAAAGACCTGAGGAGCCACGAACAATTGCAAACACAAGGGAAGGCCCTTCCTAAGGTATTCTCCTTCTCTATTCAAGCTTAAACTAGGTTCTCATATGGGTTAGGCTTATTGCATGTTAAAGGTAGCCTTTTTATCATGTATTAACACTCTAGCTAGTTAATATACATGGAATATCTATTGTTTATCTACTATTTAGCATGCTTTAGGGCTGTCCTTTAGGTTTCAATGCATAGTTATGATTCTTGTGCTCCTGTTTGTCCTTGTGCTAGGATTAGTGTCATTGCATGTTAGAGTTAGGATTTTCATCATGTTATATTGCTTTAGTTAGTTAATATGCATGATATAATTTCTGTTTAGTTTGGTTTTTGCATGATTAAAGTATGTCTTGTGAGTTTTTAAGCATATTTGTGAGTTTAGGGTTTTAGAGTCATTGTTTTGTGTTTGTTTTCATATAGCATGATAAAGTAGACTTTTTTATTTGGTTTTTCTTCGTGTTTGCTGTATATGTTTTTCATATGGAGTAAACATGATAGTTTTGCATGCATGTTAGTATGTTTTAGGGTTTTTTATGCATGATATGGTTCTAGGAATGTGTTAGGACTTATTATTGTTCGCTGTGTTGCTGTTAGCATGCTTAGTGGATGATTTTTAGGCCATGATACTATTTTGTCCAGATTTGCATGTTAGTGTTTTTGCATGGTTTTGAGCACTTGTAAGGGTGCAAATAGGTGTGGTGTTTGTCCTATGGCAAATAGGGCTGCTCATGTCTGAAATGGCTAAATGCTTGGAGCTAATTGCGCTCAGGTAAGTGGGTGTGAAGGTGCCCCAATTCACCTTTCTTCTTAACTCATTCTCTTCTCCCTATCTAGGGTTAATTTTTAATACAAGTCTATGGTTTAATCAAAGGTTTCCTTCATAAATAAAATTCTGGTTTTTATTAAAGTTTCCATTTTGTGGAGTTCTTTCTAAAATCAAACTTTCTATCAATACTCTCTTGATCAAATAAGGAAACCTAGGGTTTTAACCATAGGTTTGTATTAGGATTTAACCCTAGTTCTAATCGAACTACGTGGACTTTGATCCATGTATTTCGTTGCATGGTACGTAGGCGCTCTTCGTGAGGCTCAAGTCCGTTCTAGGATCCAAGCATCCTAGGTTTATTTTTGTTTTGGTTTTCTTTTTCTTTATTTTCTGTTTTGTTTGCTTATTATGCATGGATGGATGAATGAAATATATGATATGCATGCAATTCTTGTGATGATATACTTGCTGATTTTTGTATGGAAAGACTTTAATTTAGCCCAAATGAACTGAGAGACCGAAAGGGTGACATGGGTGCCTATAGGCTTTGCCTAGAACCTTCCCATGTCATAACTTAGCCTCCGAATCCCCGATTTCTTTGGTTTTCAAAAGATTGGTTTTTGCCTTTCCTTTTTATGGAGTCATTCAAATTGTTTTCCTAAAACAAACTGATTTTTAGGGTTTTCCTTGTTTCCTTTAAAAAATAAGGTGGCGACTCCTTTCCTTTTTCTTTTTCAAACCCATTTTCTTTCAATCCCTTGTGGGCCCAATTTCCGGGGTTCACAGTTTGGCGACTCCGCTGGGGATTTGTGGGCTAGACTCTATAAAGTTTAAATGGGCTAGGTTAATTTCTTATGTTTAATTAAAATCAATCACATTGCATCCGCTTGATTGTGTGCTTTCATTTATTGCATTGTGTGCGCAAACTCTTGCATGTTAGGATCGATGTCCCTCGATGTATCCTTGCCAACGATCGGCCTAGTCTCAACCTTGGTTTTCCTGATTCCATGTGTTGGGGCGAAAGCTATCAACCTCTCTTGCCTAGTACCCTTGGGCTTGCCCTTGGGTATATTAAATGAGTTAATCACGTACTGCTGGACCCACGCGGCGTTCCTGATGCCACATGTGGTTAGGTATAAGGATTGCTCAAGCAAGTGAAGGACCCCAGCCTACCCTTATTATTAGTCCATATAGACAGACTTGTAGGACACTACGGTCTCACCTTTATGCACCCACAATTGTTTGTAATGATGCTATGCCGTGTTTGTGGTGTGAGGCTTTATATCTTATGCCCTTAATATAGACCTTTAAACCCTAGCCTTCGTTAAGGCCATGGGTTAGGAGGAATAAATTAAGGAAATAGGATGTAAAGCTATGTTTGTGATGTGCTAGTCCTAGGGGATTAATTAAACCTAATTGAAGGACTCTATGCCCTATTCTTTAAAACATACCCTTAATCCATGACCCCTGTAAAGGTAATTGGATAAAAGAAATGAATTAATTGAACATGGTGTAGAGACCGAATTCATTAAGGAAAATATGGAGGTTTAGGACAGATCTGTTAGGATTATGCCCTAGAGCCAATCATAGAGATGATTGTTTAGGGATTAGGAACAATCAATTGATTTCATTTATATATGTCACATTTATTATTGATTTAATAAAAGGGCTTATTCTATTATGTTTATATGCATCATTTATATTTACATAATATGTCCATGGAGTTAGAGTTGAGAATATGAAATTACAAAGGGTTGTAATTTTGAGACTCTAAATATATCTCTGTACTAAACTCCTAAATCATTCCTAGTTGAAGGTTCACTATGATGGACAGTAATGAACCATAGGACTAGCACTTGTTAGGTTGACTCTATAGGAGGATAGCTAGTCTCAAGCTATTTGTATGGAGACACTACAACCAACAAGTGGGTGCCTATTATAAGAATAGGTACACTGAATGTGACCAAAGATATGAGATAAACTGAATGGAGTTTTAACCTGCCTGTCAATCAGTTTCTCATTGTTATAGTGGTACAAGTAATCCTTAGACCTGAGACACCATGGTTGTCTTATGCATGTAGCTTTAGAAGTTTGATAACACTAAGTGCAGATCCTATTCAGGGGTCTGTAAGGGTGTTCATTGGCCCTTCTGCTATATGTGTGAAGGCATGTGAGTGATCAACAAGGAATCCATCACTCTCAGGAAAAAAGGGAGTGAATGTCTCATACAGCATTCATTGAATATAACTCATTAAATCCATGGGCCCATGGTAGAATGAATATGGAAAGGAGTTTCCATAAGTTCATCATTGAGTTGATATTAATGAATGAGTATAAAGTAATTGAACTAGGGACTTGACAGACTTCCATGTCCTATTAGTTCAAATAGAGACATTGTGTTGATGGAAGGATGGAATTGTAACCTGTAAACTATAACAGAAGGGTTCTTTGTAAATGACTATTCACCTCATTAAGGACCACACCATGAGCCATATGCTAGGTGTTACTCATGGTTAGTAGAAGCCCTAATTGATATAAATGAGTTATAATCAATTAGGGAATTGAAAGGAGTTTCAATTAGACCCTTAATGGAAAGTGTTCCATTGTGCACAACTTGTGCTGTTCCTACTACTTGATGATGTGAACCCAATGGGTCACACACTGATCATGCTAAGAGAGCTTGATTGTCTATGAGAGAAAGGGTATAAGTGATTAAAGAAAAGTTCTTTAAGGGGCTAATTTGTATTTGATGCAAACTAGTGGGCTACTTGTGTAATTAAGAGTAATTACACAAATTAGATTAGGGTTTGGAGACCCCCCTTGGCCGGCCCTAGTTGGAGGCTATTTAAAGCCTTTTATGATGTGATGACATCATCACTGGATGCACTCTTGGAGGCTCCCAAGTGCTGGCCGAAAATTTCACCTCTCTACCTCTCTCTCTCTCCCTCTTCTCCACCTCTAGCAACCCTAAGGAAGAAGAAGGAAAGGACAACTTGCTCAAGCTAGGTGTGGATACTGTTGGAGGCAGCACACTTGGGCTGCTTATTCACCGCTGTCCGGAGACAAAGCTTGGAGCAAAAAGGAGAAGAAAAAGCTTGGAGCATAAAGGAGAAGACTTGAATCAATTGTAAGTACCCTAACTCTCTTGGTAGTTAGGTTTATGGTTTTTGTATTAAGCATAATTAAGATTCATGGGTTTGGGAATCGTAGGAAAAATTTTAAATTCCGCCTTTGTATTTTTCCTCTCTAGTTTGATTCCCAACAGTGGTATCAGAGCCATGGTTATGCCTAATACAAACTGCATATGGGCTGTAATTCATGGTAAATTGATTGGTTAATAAATCTGGTATTTATGTTCATGCATTAGAATGGTTTCCCTCTCATGGCCGAACCTAGGGTTAATGAACCCTAGGTTAATTCTCCTTCTACTCCTCTTCTAAAATAGTTTTAGGGCTGCTGGTTATTCAAAAGTTGAATGGGGATTGAGTTTGGAGAAGATGATGAACAGTTTTCATGGTAGCCATGAAAAACCGTCATCTTGTTTTGCATGCCGAAATCAGAGTTCTTCTCCAAAATTTTCGAGCCATATATGGTTAGAAAGCTCTTCGAATCAGCTTTAAAACCCAACAAACGGTTCGTCGATCCGAGTTTTGTAGTGAAAGTTATGAATTTTTTACTACAGGCTGTCAGGGAAGACAGTTTTGCTCGGGAATGATGTAACAGCCACAATTGTGAGTTTTTGATGGAGATCAAAAGCATGGCAATGGTTGCCACCACTTGGGTTATGTTCTAGACATGGTAGGAAAGGGTTCCCAAGCATTCGGATGTATCATAATTGGATTATGAGTCTAGAACAGAAGGAAGAAGGAGAAGACCACCATGTTTGAATCTGGGTTTTAGAACCCTAGGGTTCTTGCTACTGTTATGATCAGATACTTCTGTAAAATTGATGTATATTCTTTATAGGATCATTATACATAATGTATGTATGATTTTCTTTAAGTTTTATAAGAGTCCTGATGCATAAAGAATCAAAAAGTTTGATTTCTTGGAAGAACACAGCAGGCTGTTTTTCTGCAGAAAGTCATCAATGGAGTTTTGTTCATATCTTGAGCTAGGGAACTCCAAATTGCATGAAACCAATTTTATTAGTTTCCTAAGACATGTAGGATACTAGGAAAAATAATTTGGTAGCCTGAATTAATCATCTTGCTGGGTTTTAAATCAATTTGTGATCATGGACAGTATGCTGTCAAATTCTGGACAGCCTACTGTTCTTGAATTGTTTAGAACAATTGGGGATGATTTGATCATCCAAACCACTTCAATTAGCTTAGTAATTCATGTAGGGACATGATACAAAAGCTGGTTTTGTTAGTGGAGTCGAATTGATTAAGTTTTAGAAACTTTTGTGACCTTGGAGGTCCTCCAATGGTGGTGCCAGCACTGGGTTCAGGAAACCCTAATGTTCTTTGAAGAAGACAGCCCTCTTGGCCACTCCACACGTGTCCATGGGCTTGGCCCACACCCTGGCTTGAGTTCCCCTTTGCTGGCCATGGCCTCCCATGGCCTGGCCAAGCCATGGCAGCCTTGCTAAGCCATGGCAGCCCACTAATGTGGCGGCAGCCTTAGGGTTTATGATGAAACCCTAATTCATTAATTGCATTAATTAAAAACCCTAATTGACTATTAATTACCTTAATTAAAATGTTTAATGATTGGTCATTAATTGACCAATCATGGTTATTAATCATTAGGGTATAATTAAGTGCATTTATGATGTCTAGGGTTTAGGGTTTAGGAAACCCTAATTCGTATTAATTAAACCCTAACTCTATTAATGCATTAATTAATAACTAAACCTAGTAATTAATGTGTCTAACCTAGGGTTAAATGATTGGTCATTAATGACCAATCATGATCATTAATGGTTTAGTAATTAATCATTGGCATTTAATAGGTTTAAGGTTTAGGGTTTTAGAAACCCTAATTAGTGCATATTAATTAAGAGTAATTAATATCCTAGGTGGCATTAATTAAACCCTAATCCTAATCATTAATACCGTATAAACCTAGGGTTTAAATGATTGGCCATTAATTGACCAATCATAAGGCATTTAATGCATTAGGGTTACACTTAGGGTTTAGAGTTAATGCATTTAGGGTTTAGGGTTTTAGGAAACCCTAATGCACTAATTAATTAATAAAATGATTTTATTTAATTCCGAAATTGATTATTTAATTAATGGTGATTAATTTTATATTGTTTTAAATGGTTTAAAACACAATTTAGGATTAAATAAAAATCTGGAAATTTTAATTAAATAAAATTGTTTTGTTTAATTAAAAAGATCCTAATATTTGATATTAGAGTTTAATTAGGGGACTTTAAATGTTTCAATTGATTTGATTAATTGAAATTAAATGTCTTAAATGTTAAGACTTAATTAATTTAGGAACTTATGCATCTCCTAATAAGATTAGGACACATTAATGAGATTAATGAAAACCAATCAATAGAGTTACCATGAATGCCCATATGTTTATTGCTTACAGTTATTTCCTTTATTATGCAATATGATTGTATGGTTATGGATGGATGATGATTATGGACTATACCCCTTAAACCAATTGTGATTGGCCGTCTTATGAATGGGTTGTATAATTTTTCAAGAGTTGTCAATTTTTGGTGATGTATTATTTATTTGGGGCTTGCATGCCACCTTCTTCTCTCTCTCTATCATTCTCTTATGTACCCCACATTCCCCTTATGTATCCCTTTCTTTAAATTATGTAAATGTTATGTAATCGAGAGCGCACTAAGGAGTATGGTGGACCTAAAGGAGCATGGTGGAGCCCAATAAGCCTATGGTGGAGACCATGAAGCTAATGGAGGAGATTGAAGGACTTGAAAGCTTGAAGAAGATTTTCAAGAGTGCATGCTATGTTTCGAATGAATGTTTTACGATCACCTACACCCACCTTAGACCTAGGATTCAATTCATTGGCTTGGATTGAATCCTCTTAAAGTCCATAATCATCATAGTGGGAGCTTTTAATGAGATTAATAGAGATAGCTCCAAATCCAAAGATCGTTATATGTCACCTTATAGGGACTAATATCGATAAGTGGATTACATATATATAATGTTGTTATATATTTCTTATTTAAATGCATGAGATGTATGTTAGATTAGTTATTTTGATGAGACCCTTAAAACCCCTCTATTTTAATATTAAGTTGGAAATGGAGAATACATTAGGGAATGGATTCTTCATTGCCTTCCATCATTATAGGATCATCTAACGTCCCTTAATGTGGGTACCTGGCTGCAGACATGTAGGAGCTACCCATATTAAAGACATTACTTGAAACTATCACATATGTAGATATCATGGGGTGCCTAAGCTGGTATATACCAAGAAACTAACATGTGAGGTATATATTTGGTGAAACATACCTGTGTGAATGATGGGTTTAACTTAACTAGGGAAGTATTCCAAGAAACTAACATGTGAGGAGTATGTACCCTAGAGGCAAAATGATTGGAACTTGCTTATGAAGCAATAGACAAAGAGTTGTCTTCTTACTGTGGGTTAGAAGTCAAGAAACTAACATGTGAGGCTTCTAGGTCATAGTGGGACCCCAATCCCCATTAGGAATAAGATTCCCGAATTCCATTAGAGGGTGTATGGAATTTGATAAAATAGTGGGAGGTACCATATGATTAAAGACCCGATCATTATGGATTAAAAATGAAATCTAATTCTCTATTTAATTTTTATATGTAGTTCATAGAAATGGCTCACCTCAACCCACTATCCAAAATTTTGGACACCAACCATTTGACTGGACCTAATTATCTTGATTGGCTAAGGAATTTGAAAATCGTTTAAAATTCCGAAAAGATTACCTACACACTTGATGGCCCACTTCCTAAGGCTCCTGCTGAGACTGCAACTCAGCAGGAGAAAGACGTTTATCAGAAGCGCATGGACGACAACCTAAAGGCAAGATGCTATATGATGGCATCCATAAGCCCTGAGCTTCAGAAGCAACATGAGTCCATGAGTAGCGCTCCTGACATCTTTCTCCACTTACAAGAGTTGTATGGGGAGCAAAGTAGGATCGCTAAATATAATATTGTCAAGGATCTATTCAAGGTAAGGATGAACGAGGGTTCATCCGTGACTGATCACACCTTGAAGATGATCAACCATATCGAGCAGCTTAAGAAGCTTGATGTGATCATTGAAGCTGATATGTGTTTAGACATTATTCTGCAGTCCCTTCCTGATTCATTTGGGCCGTTCATTATGAATTTTCATATGAACAAGCTTGAGCCCACTCTCCCTGGGCTACACAATTTGCTCAAGATGACTAAGGAGACGATGAAGAAAGGGAAAAGTTCTTTGCTCGCATTTGATAGAGCTTCTACTTCCAAAGCCAAACCTAAGCCCAAGGGCAAGGGAAAAGGCAAGGGTAAGAGTACCCAAGGGAAGAAGAAGAAGAACTTAAAGCCGAAGGGAGGCATCAAGAAAGGTAATACCGACAAGGCCAAAGGAACCTGTTTTCACTATGGCAAGGATGGGCACTGGAAACGTAACTATCGGGAGTATCTGGATACTCTAAAGAACCGACCTTCGGAAGGTATGGATCATGCTCTAAACTAAATGTTAGTTCTGCTTCCACTGGGGTACTTAATTCTGATGTGAATTTTGAATTCCATGCAGAATCTAGTGGGAAGCAGAAGGTAGAGTAAAGGCGGATCAACCCTACAAGTGGGGAATGGAGCAAACGTTGCTGCATTAGCTATGGGGCTTGTTGCTTGACTCTACCTAATGGAGTAGTTTAGAAATAATAGTTAGCTATCTTTACATTCCAGAAGTTATTAGAAACATTAATTTTATTTCAGTTTTATCTAAACGAGGTTTTAGTTTGATTTAATAAATGTTTTCTATTAAATGAAGAGTTCATTACTTCTGGAGTTTATATGGATGGCCTTTATTTTCTAAACTTTATTGCAAATATGAATTGCAATGGAGCATGATAATTCTAAATTGAATGCTAATAAACCTAAGAGAACAAGATATACATAGTGATGTATATAAAAGTTTCTCTTACTTTACAACCTTTACCAATGATTCATTCTAGGTTTGGGTGTGTATACTTAATGAAGTACAAGTCTGAAACATTTGAAAGGTTCAAAGAATTCAGATATGAAGTAGAGAAACAAACCGGTAAAAGTATTAAAGCTCTTCGATTAGATTGGGGAGGCAAATATTTAACCGGTCAATTTTCAGATCAACTTGTTCAAACGGGCATTCAATCACAATGGACACCTCTTGGAACACCATAACTTAATGGTGTGTCAGAAAAGAGGAATAGAACCTTATTGGATATGGTTAGGTCCATGATAAGTTACAACAACCTAATATTATCCTTGTTAGGATATGCCCTAGAAATTGCCACGTACCTGTGAAACAGAGTTCAAACCAAGGCTGTCCCTTAAGACCTATATGAGATATGGAAAGGGAAGCACCAAACCTTAAGCATGTTAAGGTATGGAGTTGCACTGCATATGTAGAGACACATGATGTAACCAAATTGGAAATCAAGACAACTTAAATGTAGGTTTGTGGTTTATCCTAAAAGGAGTTTAGGATATCATATCTATCATCCTGATGAACAAAAGTGTTTGTTAGTAAGTTTGCAATCTTTCTTGAAAAAGAGTTTATTCAAGAAGGAGGCAACAACAGGAAAATAGAACTCAAAGAGTTGTCTAAATGAGACACAAACCGACATTGATGCAACCCCTGTCCCTGTTGAGACAGAACCCATTATTGTACCATGATTGTACAAAGCGTTAGTGGGAGTGCGATCATATTTTTGGTCCTATAAGTGAATGACATTCTACTTATTAGGGAATAATGTAGAGACATTGTCAAAAGTGAAAAATTGGTTTTTCACAAAGTTTCTCCATAAAAGATTTGGAAGAAGCATCCTATATTCTGGGAATAGAGGTCTATAGAGATAGATATTAAAGGATGCTAAGTCTCTCCCAATCGAAGTACATAGACAAGATTTTGAAAGAGTTCAAAATGCATGATTCCAAAAGGAGGTCTAATTCCTGTCAAACATGGAATCAAGTTGTCTATAACTAAAAGACCAGATATCAGTTTTGCTGTAAATGTTACGAGCAGATATCAGGCAAACCCAGATAAGGAACACTGGGAAGAAGTCAAAGCTATCCTTAAGTACTTGAGAAGAACTAAGGACCCATGCTTTGTCTATGGAGAAAGAAACTTAGAAATGGTTGGTATAACAGATTCAGATTTCAATCTGACGATGATGATAGGAGATCAACATCGAGGTATGTTCTCACCTTAAATGGTGGAGCTGTAAATTTGAGCTCATTGCTGCATGTTTGGATGAGTAAGTTCATTGTAGAACTAGGAGTGGTTCCTAACATTGAGAAGCCTTTACTATTGTTTTTGTGACAACAATAAGGCTAGTGCTCAAGACAAGGATCCACGGTCTCATCAAAAGTCCAAACTTTAAGCGGCGATTCCAAGTGATTAGAGAGATCATTGGAAGTGATGACATATACATATAGAAGTTCAATACAACAGAGAATAAAGAATACCCCTTCACTAAGGCTATAACCCAAGTGTGTTGGATCACCACCGACAGGATATGGGTATGAGATACATGGTGGATTGGCTATAGTGCAAGTGGGAGATTGTTAGGATTATGCCCTAGATCCAATCATAGAGATGATTGTTTAGGGATTAGGAACAATCAATTGATTTCATTTATATATGTCACATTTATTATTGATTTAATAAAAGGGCTTATTCTATTATGTTTATATGCATCATTTATATTTACATAATATGTCCATGGAGTTAGAGTTGAGAATATGAAATTACAAAGGGTTGTAATTTTGAGACTCTAAATATATCTCTGTACTAAACTCCTAAATCATTCCTAGTTGAAGGTTCACTATGATGGACAGTAATGAACCATAGGACTAGCACTTGTTAGGTTGACTCTATAGGAGGATAGCTAGTCTCAAGCTATTTGTGTGGAGACACTACAACCAACAAGTGGGTGCCTATTATAAGAATAGGTACACTGAATGTGACCAAAGATATGAGATAAACTGAATGGAGTTTTAACCTGCCTGTCAATCAGTTTCTCATTGTTATAGTGGTACAAGTAATCCTTAGACCTGAGACACCATGGTTGTCTTATGCATGTAGCTTTAGAAGTTTGATAACACTAAGTGCAGATCCTATTCAGGGGTCTGTAAGGGTGTTCATTGGCCCTTCTGCTATATGTGTGAAGGCATGTGAGTGATCAACAAGGAATCCATCACTCTCAGGAAAAAAGGGAGTGAATGTCTCATACAGCATTCATTGAATATAACTCATTAAATCCATGGGCCCATGGTAGAATGAATATGGAAAGGAGTTTCCATAAGTTCATCATTGAGTTGATATTAATGAATGAGTATAAAGTAATTGAACTAGGGACTTGACAGACTTCCATGTCCTATTAGTTCAAATAGAGACATTGTGTTGATGGAAGGATGGAATTGTAACCTGTAAACTATAACAGAAGGGTTCTTTGTAAATGACTATTCACCTCATTAAGGACCACACCATGAGCCATATGCTAGGTGTTACTCATGGTTAGTAGAAGCCCTAATTGATATAAATGAGTTATAATCAATTAGGGAATTGAAAGGAGTTTCAATTAGACCCTTAATGGAAAGTGTTCCATTGTGCACAACTTGTGCTGTTCCTACTACTTGATGATGTGAACCCAATGGGTCACACACTGATCATGCTAAGAGAGCTTGATTGTCTATGAGAGAAAGGGTATAAGTGATTAAAGAAAAGTTCTTTAAGGGGCTAATTTGTATTTGATGCAAACTAGTGGGCTACTTGTGTAATTAAGAGTAATTACACAAATTAGATTAGGGTTTGGAGACCCCCCTTGGCCGGCCCTAGTTGGAGGCTATTTAAAGCCTTTTATGATGTGATGACATCATCACTGGATGCACTCTTGGAGGCTCCCAAGTGCTGGCCGAAAATTTCACCTCTCTACCTCTCTCTCTCTCCCTCTTCTCCACCTCTAGCAACCCTAAGGAAGAAGAAGGAAAGGACAACTTGCTCAAGCTAGGTGTGGATACTGTTGGAGGCAGCACACTTGGGCTGCTTATTCACCGCTGTCCGGAGACAAAGCTTGGAGCAAAAAGGAGAAGAAAAAGCTTGGAGCATAAAGGAGAAGACTTGAATCAACTGTAAGTACCCTAACTCTCTTGGTAGTTAGGTTTATGGTTTTTGTATTAAGCATAATTAAGATTCATGGGTTTGGGAATCGTAGGAAAAATTTTAAATTCCGCCTTTGTATTTTTCCTCTCTAGTTTGATTCCCAACAAGATCCTTAGGCTAAAGGTTAAAACTTTTCTATCCATAGACGTGCTGGCTTGGATCCGCAATCCACAAGGGCGTCTAGTGAGTGTTGAGTCTACCCATCAAACAGACATGGCCGACGAAAGAACTAGTGAGGGGCACTTTGACCTTGAGGCTTGCTTGAAAGCCATCATGACCAAGCTTGACTATACCGCCGAGACATCCGATACCGCATTGAAAATGGCTCAAGAGAACCAACAGAAGATGGCGGATCTTGAACAAAATGGCTCTAAGGCCCATTCCTCGGGTATACCTCATGGGGCTGGCACCGAAGAGGGACCTCAATCCAATGAGAACACCAAGACAAGGGGGAAAGTAGCTCGAAACCTGAGGTCACCAACCTAGAAGGGGAAGCCAAGGGGAAAGGTACTAGCAGTGATTCCGTGTTAGCTAGCAAGGTAGAAGCATTGGAGAGAACTATAAAAGGGATTCGCAGGGCTGATGACATGGTCGATGTACGGACTCTATCCCTATTTCCAACGGCTCGTATTCCACTACAATTCAAGATGCCGGAGTTAGAAAAGTTCGATGGGACGGGTTGCCCTAAGACTCATTTGAAGATGTACGTGCGAGCTATGCACCCTCGAGGGGCTACTGACGAGCTTTTAGCTCAAATGTTCCATGAAACCTTGGCCACTTCTGCTTTGAAATGGTTCTTATCCTTGGATGAGAATAGAACCCGGACTTGGGAAGACATATGCAATGAGTTTTCAGAGCACTACAAGTATAACACAGAGGTGGACGTTACTCGAAGGGACCTAGAAACTACCAAGCAAGGGGCTCATGAAACTTTCTCCGCTTACATTACAAAGTGGAGACAAAAGGCGTCGAGAATGACGGATAGGCCAAATGAGGAGGACCAAATTCAGCTGGTGGTTAAGAATTTGTTGCCCGTGTACCACAAGCACTTATTTGCCCACTATTTCCCCAATTTCAAAGCTCTCATTGGGGCTGGCACGCAGGTTGAAGATGCTATCAACGATGGGACAATCAAAACTGAGGAAGTGAGGAGTCGCAAGACAAACTTTACTGGGAAGAACAATGCCGAGGTCAACACCATAACTCAACCCATCCAACCCTTCTCTCTCAATGATGTCAACCCACCTCGCCAATTCACTGACCTATTCATGCCACTCGAAAGAGTCCTTGAAAAGCTCATAAGTCGTGACCTATTGAAGCCACTCGACCCAAGACCTCCACCAAATCCCTTACCCAAGAGCTACAATGAGAATGAGTACTGCAAGTACCACCAATCCAAAGGCCATGCCACCAATCGCTGTATTCGCCTTCGCCACCAAGTCCAAGACCTCATTGACAAGCAAGTCATTTCACCACCAACCCGTCCAAATGTCACCCGTAATCCTCTCCCATCTCACAACAACACACCCCCACCTAACACCATAAATGCCATTGGGATTGAACCCACTCGCCCTCGCCATCCCATAAGACACTACACTCCACTCCCCATGACCTTAACCCGTCTCTTCACCATTTGCCGCAATAACAGCCTTATCATGCCACTTCCACCAAAGCCAAGGCCATCAACCCCTCACCAATATTGCCTATACCATCGTGCACCCGGCCATGACACCGAGGCTTGTTCCATACTAAAGAAGATCATTCAAGACCTCATTGATCAAAAGGTTTTGTTGTTGCCAAAGAAATCTATTCAACAAGAGCTGAAAGAAAGATATGAAGCAGGGGATCCTCAGGTTGGCCTATTAGGTGAATCGTCGGGGAAATTCGATTACTACGTGCTGTACTCAAGCCCAAGTCCGATATCAGATGAACCGATAGTCCCTTCAGGTTGGGATGACTTGCCGACAGAAATGGAGAGCATTGACATGATAGAATGGGATGACTTAATGAATGACTCCGAGGAAGTCCATGACATATGGGCTAGCGATGATGAGTTGGACCATATAACCAGAGGGGGTCGTCATTTCAAGCCCCCCCACCTAGAATCTGAAAATCCGTTGGAAGATTTGGAAGGGCAGAGGCGTCCTAGCTTGCAAGAAGAAGAGGATGAAGTGCTTAGGCAGCTGAAGAAGACCAATGCCAACATTACTATTTGGGGCTTGCTCATGGCCTCGCATAAGCACAGACAGACCGTGTTGAAACTGTTGAATCAGATACAAGTGCCTGTTGACACATCCCCCGAGGGATTGGTACATTTGGTGAATCCAACTCCCAAGAACTCAACCATCGTGTTCACCGATGTAGACCTACCTAAAAGCGGGCCGAGCCATTCTCAAGCTCTCTATGTGACCGTTGACACTATGGGGAAGAGGGTTCCCACCGTTCTTATCGACAATGGGTCCGCACTGAATGTATGTCCTCTCCGAACTGCCACTGTTTTGGGTTTGGGACCCACTGATTTCACGCCATCTGGGCAGACCGTAAGAGCTTATGACAACACCCGCCGAGAAGTAATAGGGGTAGTTACTTTGCCTCTTATCATGGGACCCACTGAATTTAGGGTAGAATTCCAAGTGTTGGATGTGCCGTCATGTTTCAACTTGTTGTTGGGCCGACCTTGGATCCATCCCGCTGGGGCTGTGCCATCTTCACTCCATCAAAAGGTGAAGTTTCCATATGAAGGAGCCATAGTGACACTTCAAGGGGACTATGAATTGAAACTTGCAGGCGTGCCTATATGTGAGATACAACCCGAATCAGCAGCAGTACCACTATCTGGGTTTGATTATGTCCAATGCATTGAGAAAGAGCTGAATGAATCATCACGCCATTACTCTTCTATAAAGCAGTACATCCCATATACTTTTTATTCAAGTTCCGACCCAGCCTTGGCAGATAAAAGTTTTGGTGATAGATACTTCACAGAAGGGCCGAATCCTCAAAGTTTGACAAGTTGGTACCACTCTATCCAAGATCTATATGGAAGCTTGAAAGAGGAAGACTGGGCAGAGAACCTTGATGCGGGGGCTATGACTGAAATGTTCCAAGACATGATCCTCACCGTGGAAGACTCGACCATTGAAGAACTCCAGGGTTCATCCATTAGCCATGCTACCGTGCCACTCCTGAATTGGTACCTTGAATGTGGTGTCATTGCGGAGATCCATGAAGAAGAAGACCTTGGCCTACCTGATAGCAGCTTGTAGGTGTCTTAGTTTAGTAATATTTCCCTAATTCAATAAGATGTATCTACTTTACTCACTTTGTGGAGTCATAGTATTGATACAGATTTGTTTGTTTTCCTTCTTTCTTTTGTGTGTCATTCCCATTATTCCTAGTCAATAAAGTGTGCTTTCTTTCTCTATATATGCAATGCCTCTTTTCTCTCCTCTATGGATATTTATGGCATGGATATAGATCCTAGGAACGATGTCCCCCCGGAGCTCGTTGAGCAAAGGAAAAGGGGCGTCACCGAACCTAATATGGATGAATTGGAATCAATCAACTTAGGGACGAATGAATTGCCAAGAATAGTTAAAATTGGGAAAACCCTCTCCCCCGTTGAAAAAGAAAAGATGATCTCCCTCTTGAAAGTCAACATTATGGCTTTTGCATGGTCTTATGAAGACATGCCTGGCATCGACCCCGATATTGTGCAACACTATATCCCCACTAATTCCCTAAAGAAGCCGGTAAAGCAGAAACTCAGAAGATTAAAACCAGAATGGGCTCTAAAAGTAAAAGAAGAGGTAACTAAACAACTAGACGCGGGTTTCCTCCAAGTTGTGGAGTACCCCGAGTGGCTGTCGAATATAGTGCCTGTGCCTAAAAAAGATGGGAAAGTAAGGATGTGTGTCGATTTCCGAGATCTCAACGCCGCGAGCCCTAAGGATGACTTTCCTTTACCCCATATCGACGTGTTGGTGGATAGTACAGTGGGACATGCACTCCTCTCCTTCATGGACGGATTCTCCGGGTATAACCAGATAAAGATGGCGCCTCAAGACATGGAGAAAACAGCCTTTATCACGCAATGGGGAACGTACTGTTACAAGGTAATGCCTTTTGGCTTAAGAAACGCTGGGGCTACTTACCAAAGAGCAGCTACGACCTTATTGCATGATATGATCCATAAGGAAGTCGAGGTTTATGTCGATGATATGATCGTAAAGTCCGTGGATAGAGAAGGGCATTTCAAGGCACTAGAGAAATTCCTAGAGCGAGCAAAAAAGTACAATCTCGGTCTCAACCCACAGAAGTGCGCTTTTGGTGTCACTGCAGGCAAGTTATTGGGGTTTATGATCACTCAGAGAGGTATCGAAGTGGACCCAGGGAAGATAAAAGCTATTGTGGAGATGGAGCCGCCTAGCACTGAGAAGCAGATCCGGGGTTTTCTGGGAAGAGTTCAATACATAAGCCGATTCATTGCCAACTTAACCATGGTTTGCGAACCAATCTTCAAATTGCTTAAGAAAGGTGTGCCAAAAGTATGGAACGAAGAATGCCAAGAGGCCTTTGAGACCATTAAGAGATACTTGAGCAATCCTCCAATCTTAGTTCCCCCACGGCAAGGTGCGCCGCTTTTGTTATACTTAACGGTCACCGAAACCGCGACGGGAGCTATGTTAGCTCAATATCTTGAAGGGTCTACAAAGGAAAATGCCATTTATTACTTAAGCAAGAAAATGACAGACTATGAAGTGAAGTACAATGCAATTGAAAAGGCTTGTGTGGCACTAGTATGGGCGACGCAGAAACTCCGACACTACATGATGTCCTTCGAAGTGTTCTTGATAAGCCGCATGGACCCGTTGAAGTACCTGGTAGAAAGGCCAATATTGTCATTCAGAACTGCTCGATGGTCAATTCTCCTCAATGAATTCGACATCAAGTACGTGAATCAGAAGTCTATCAAGGGAAGCGTCATCGCAGACTACCTAGCCAGCTGTCCGGTGTCATCATCCGCTCTGTTCAACGATCAATTCCCAGACGAGGACGTGCTAGAGATTGGTAGAAAAACTTGGAGAGTATACTTCGATGGGGCAGCCAATAAGAAAGGTTATGGGATAGGAGTCCTGCTGGTCTCACCCGAAGAGGCATTTACACCGTTGGCGGTCAAGTTGGGGTTCGAAGCTACCAACAACATTGCTGAGTATGAGGCCTGTAT
Source organism: Liquidambar formosana (assembly GCA_039720395.1). Taxonomy (NCBI): domain Eukaryota; kingdom Viridiplantae; phylum Streptophyta; class Magnoliopsida; order Saxifragales; family Altingiaceae; genus Liquidambar; species Liquidambar formosana. Next base: position 32,611,497 of record CM077821.1, on the reverse strand, counting down.
CCTAGCACTGGAAGCGGCACTTGAATTGGGGATCAAAGAATTAGACGTGTTCGGGGACTCGGCGCTAATCATTTGTCAGATAAAAGGGGAATAGAAAACTCGAGATGAGAAGCTGCTACCCTACCATGCCTACCTGGAAGCTCTAACCAAGGAGTTCTCAGAAATAGAATTTAACTACCTTTCAAGGAACAAGAACCAGTTCGCCGATGCCTTGGCGACCCTAGCATGCATGGTGGAGATACCTGAAGGGGGAAATGTGAAGCCGTTTGTGAACCCCGGAAAACGTGGCCCACGAGGGGTTGAAAAAGAAAATAGGTTTGAAAACAAAAAGGAGTCGCCACCTTATTTTTTAAAGGAAACAAGGAAAACCCTAAAAACAGTTTTGTTTTAGGAAAACAAAAGATTGACTCCATGTTTAAAAATGGTAAGGCAAAAAGTCTTTTGGAAACCAGAGAAATCGGGGATTCGGAGGCTAAGTTACGATATGGGAAGGTTCTAGGCAAAGCCTATAGGCACCCATATCGCCCTAAACGGTCTCTTAATTCAATTGGGCGAAATCAAAGTCTTAATCATACACAAATCAACAATTATCATCACAAGACAGCATGCATATCATTCATTCATTCATCCATATAATCAAGTGAATCAAAGAAAAACAGAAAAAAGAAAGAGGGGGGAGAAAACCTAGGATACTTAGTATCCTAGGGCGGACTTGAACCTCACAAGGAGTGCCTACGTACCATGTATGGAAATACATGGATCAAAGTCCACGTAGTTCGAAAGGGAATAGGGTTATAACCTAATAGAGGCCTATGGTAAACCCTAAGTTTCCTTTCAAGTAAAACATGGAAAATTTCCAAAATAAATGATCCTCAAAAGATTTTTGGTAAATATGGAATTTGATAAAGATGGAAACTTTGATTTAAAAGGCAATTTTTAATGAAAGGAAACTATAGGAATTACCATACCCCTCTATTAGGAAATAACCCTAGGAGGGAGAAAGGGAAAGTTTCAAGGAAAGGAAAGAAGGGTGAATTGGGGCACCCTCATACCCTACTTACCTTTAAGCAAAAGCAACCTGTCAAAATAACCACCCTATTGCATAGGGTAATTTGCAAGATTTCATCTCGCAATAGCCAAAAGAACCAACCCACATTGGTGGGGTAGTTGCACCTATTGTACCTGTCAAAACACCTGCAATTTCCATGCAAAACATACCAAAAATACCAACCAAACAAGCTAGGTTCCAATCAAGCAATTATCATACCCAAACATGGGCTAACACATGCTCAAAATGTCATATCAAGGACAAGTAACAGATCTGGACAGAATTGAAATAAGGTTTAAAATCAACCACAAGTCATGCAAACAACATGAATCATAAGCTAACTAAAACCCTAACTCAACCCTACATGCAATGACATGCAATAGACCCTCAAATCCACTACTATGAATGCAAAAAACATCATTTTTAGGGAAATAAACAAATCTGGACAGAATTGAATTAAAGCCTACATTCATCCACTAAGCATGCAAACAACATAAATAGTGAACAAACGTAAACCCTAATTTGATCCTAGAACCATGACATGCATAAAAACCCTAAAATCAACTATGTGGATGCTCAAAAATATCATAGTTATCAAATATGCAGCACACATATATCAACCATGAAGAAAAAATAAAGAAAACCCTAAACTATCATGCTATATGCAACTATCCTAATACAAGTATGAATGAAGCCCTAGGATCACAATTATGCTAAAAAACACATAGAATAACTCTAAATCATGCAAAACTCATCATAGACATCATTCTAATCATGCATATTAATCAATGGAAGCATCAACACATGATAAAAATACAAGCTTGCACATGAAATATAGCTATTCTAAGCATAAACTCAATTTCAGCACTAAGGAAACCCTAGAATCCCAAACATGCAGTAAATCACATGGAATAGCATCCTAGCATACTAAACAGCCCATAAACATTACCCTAATCATGCATACTAACTAATAGAAATAGCAAAACACAGTAAAAACACAAGCTTTAATATGCAAAAGAGTTATTTTATGCAGAAAACCATTTTAAGCACCTAAGAAACCCTAAAGTCCCAAACATGCAGTAAATCACATGGAATAGCATCCTAGCATACTAAACAGCCCACAAATATGATCCTAAACATGCATACATACCAATGGAAGCAATAAGACATGATAAAAACACAAGCTTTGATATGCAATCATCCTATTCTATACAAAACCTTAACTTTGAAAGAGAGAAGAGGAGGAAGGGGGGAATACCTATGGTGAAATATCCCTTTGCTGCTGTAGGGAGTCCTCCTTCTCTTGTGTACTGCTGTGGGTTCCTTCCTTCAAGCCTTCAAGCAATGCTCCAGCCCTCCTTCAAGCTTTCTCTCACACTCTCTCACTCAAAGTTTAGGTTAAACTATCCTAAGGATGGCTGCCATAGCCTCCAAGTCTCTCTTACTTCAGAAATTTCCCCCCCAAGTGCCTCCCCATTGCTGAAGTATAAGGGGGTATTTATAGGGATTGAGGGGAAACCCTCAATGGTTGGGATTAAAACCCTAGGGATTGATCCAAGGGCTCTTAGAGGTTACCTTGGGGCTCAAGTAGGTCAAATAGGGCTGAAATTAGGGTTAAAGGGCGGCTGGAGGCGTGCAAATCCGAGAAAATAGGATGGGAGCCGCGTCAAAGCTCAAAATAGGAAAGTGGCTCGGGTGACCACCTGGGGCTGGGCGGCTAGCCACCTGGGCCCAGGCGGCTAGCCGCCCAGGCCTGGGTGGTCACCCGAGGCCCTGTCAGCTTATGCCCTATTCTGACCCTCTCGACTTCCAAATGTGTTTTAGGGCTCAAATCAACTCCGATTTTGACGAAACGAAAGCCAAAACGACCGTGTTTCGAAGGGGAATGTAATTTGAGTCACTTGAGGGCAAGAAACCCTAGCCATGGCTGCATGGTTGGGTCCTACAAAGGTGGTTAACCGCTATGCCTCACCATTGCTTAGCTTAGGTATGCACATAGGGTCGCACCGAATGCTTTCCAATTTGAAATTCAACCTCCCTAAACACATTTGGGGATGAAATTAAGACTAATCAAGGTCAAATAAGTAGTCATAGAGTGAAAATCATGAGCCAATTCGGGCTAACTCGAAGTAGGTCTCTTAGCCAACCTGAGCCTTATTGAGCCATTCTAATCCCAAACCATCAATTCATCAAATTGAACCCATAAATACCTCAAATATATCCATATGAACTCCAATTGGCAACTTGGAGATCATTTCAAGGTCAAATGGAAAGTTTGTGACCAAAAAGACGATTATGCCCCTCAAGTCACAAAAGTTCTTATTAACCCTCAAGATCAACTCCAAATCGAACCAAAATTCATACACACCATCCTTAGGACCCCAGAAACTCAATGCAAAAGACTAGACTCAAAAAGGAAACAAAAAGACACATGCAATGACAAACCCTAGCTATGGTGGCAAAAATGGGGTGTGACACCGTTGGTGATAGAATGCCGAGACAAGCCTGTGTACTGTTGTGCAATCCGAGGAGGAGAGGTAAATGATGGCCGTCCGTGGTTCCATGACATAAAGAAGTTCATTGAAGAAAGGGAATACCCAGAAGGAGCATCTCGTATCGATAGAAAAACCCTAAGGCGGTTGGCGAGTCACTATGTACTTTGTGGAGGAAAGCTATATCGGAGATCATACGACGGGATCCACCTGCTGTGTGTCACCGAGGAGGAAGCCGAGCATCTGATTAAAGAAATCCATGAAGGGACAGGGGCTCCGCATATGAATGGCTATATGTTGGCTAAGAAAATCATGAGGTTAGGCTATTACTGGTCTACCATGGAAAGGGACTGCCACGCACATGTCAAGAAGTGCCACAAATGCCAACTGTTCGCCAGTGGACAACATTTGCCTTCTATGCCTTTAACAAGTATGTCGTCACCTTGGCCATTCGCGGTATGGGGGATAGATATCATCGGACAGATCAAGCCAAAGGCATCAAATGGGCATGAATACATCCTGGTCGCCATCGACTACTTCACTAAGTGGGTGGAAGCAGCGTCCTTCAAGACCTTGAATTCCAAGAAGGTAGCACAGTTCATACAGCACAGCATCATCTATCGATATGGGGTACCGCATGAAGTTATCTCAGACAATGGCCAGCACTTTCAGAAAGAAACCCATGAGCTCTTGCAAAAGGATGGCATAGTTCACCATCTGTCGTCGCCATACCGTCCTCAGACTAATGGAGCGGTGGAAGCAGCTAACAAGAACATCAAGAAGATACTACAGAAGACTACGGACTCACACACAGACTGGCATGAGAAGTTGCCATTGGCTCTATGGGGTTACAGAACATCAATAAGGTCGTCAACAGGGGCTACCCCTTATTCTCTAGTTTATGGAATGGAGGCCGTGTTGCCAGTTGAATTGGAGGTTCCTTCACTAAGGGTTGCCGTGGAGAGCCAGATAACAGAAGTGGACTGGGTTAAGAGCCGTTATGACGAGTTAGCTTTACTCGATGAAAGGCGTTTAAGGGCGCTGTATCATGTTCAGGGGTATCAGCGGAGAGTTGCCAGAGCATTCAACAAACATGTCAAAGATCGAGGTCTAAAGAAAGGGGATGTAGTGCTGAAAGAAATCAGAGCTCCAGTGTTCGATCCACGGGGAAAATTCAAGCCAAGTTGGGGTGGACCATACATTATCAAAGAGATATTGCCAGCAGGGGCTGTTCGCCTCATGGATTTAGATGGAATTGAGTTCGCTCGTCCAACTAATTTGGATCAATTAAAGAAATATCATGTTTGAGGCCTGCTAGGTTGAAAACCCGTAAGGGCGGCCTAGGCAAAAGTTAAGGCATGAGAACTACGTAAGACCTGATTCTCCATTCAAAAAAAAAAAAAAAAGAAGAGGAAAAAAGAAAAAAAAACAGAAAAAAAAGACAAACAAAAAAAAGAAAAATCATGGAGATACGTAGGCAACCCATAAAGTTACCCTGGGTGCGGTTTAAATCAAACAACAAGATCCCAAATTTGATTTATTATTGGCAATTTATTCAAAACTAAAATTGATTGACATAGCAATTCATTGGTATTAAGTAAAAGAACTATAAAAGTGCCATAAATATCCTATTCTATTGAGTCTTCAGTTTTTCTTGAGCTTCCTTGCAGCTCGCTCCTCAGCTTTCTTCTTCTCTCTTTCATGTCTTCTTTTCTTCCTCAAGTCATGTTCATAAGCTGTTGTCACTGCTTCCATAATATCTTCTCTGCAAGATCCAAGTTCGTTATTCTTGATAAGTCCAAAAATCCTTTCTCTTCGAGTAGTCTTTCTCTCACCCAAATTACTTTTCAACCATTCCTTATACTCTGAGCTCATCATATATGGACCATCAGTATTCGTAACTTGGGTTAGTGTCAGCTTTCTAGGCCATCGGTCCTTCGCCCAAGTCACTACAAAAAGACCCGCGGGCACCACAGGATAGTCACCTTTCAAGGAAGTAGGTATGGTTTGCATGGCACCCATCTGACGAAGAACCCTTAAAGGCCAATAAAAAGAAGTAAATCTCAGTCCTATGAGTCTCACCATGGCGCATCCAAAAGTCCGCAGAAGCACCTGGTCACTGCAGCCCCATATGAATACAAACCACTTGACACTCCTCCAAGAAAGGGTTTGGAAGTAACCTAGCCAATCTCTCAATGAAAATTGCCCAGGTAGTTCAATGCGGCGAAGGCAGTAATGCTGGGGCTTGTATGGTGTAATGGCAACTGGTGACAAGAAATTCAGTCTTTCAAGCAACCACATCTGCAGTAGAATGGGACTACCTCCTAAAGGAACCTTTGGGTCCTCAAGAGTTTTATCCAAACCATTCAGGGTTTCAGCTAGCACCATGGGAGTCAAGTTATGGCCCTTGGCAAGGAGAGGAATCAAGTCACAGATTTGAATGGGAACATGTGGAGTACCAGTGGAAATAAGAAAACGACCAATGAGGCAAAAGGCAAGAGCATGCTTAATAGGAAAGGTAAAATTCAGAATACCTTTACTATCATAAGCTAAAAAAGAGGTTGCCAATTTCGTCAAGTCTACCATATGGTCCTTTACAAACGTAGAGGCATATTGTTGGTGAATCCCAAGTAAGTTGGAGAAAGAAGTAAAGAAGCTTGGGCGAGGAGTAGGGAGAATGAAAGGACCTACCGGTGAAACTCCATACAACGCGCAGAATTCCTCCATGGTTGGGCACAGTTCTTTATAGTTGAAGCGGAACACATGAACTCGAGGATCCCAAAAATATGTAGCAGCAATCAAGAGGTTCGTTTCAAGCTTCACATGCCTCAAGGAGAGCAATGGATCCAAGCCAAAGCACTTGAACTCAGATTTTGCTTCAGCACTCATAACTCTCAAAAACCCTCCTAAAAATTTGTCTAGAGCCTCCATAATTTCTAATGAATGAATACAAGTAGGTTTAGGAACCTCTTGGATGTGTTTTTATAGGGAAAAGGTCACAAATCCAAGTTCAAATAGGAAAAAACCCGTCAGAATAGGAAGTTTCCTATTCAATGTGGGATTTCCGCTTCGGGCTCGGCTGACCACCCAGGCCTGGGCGGCTAGCCACCTGGGCTTGGGCGGCTAGCCGCCCAGCCCTGGGTGGTCACCCGAGGCCGTTTTCCTATTTTGCCCAGTTTTGCCTATTTTTGACCCTCTTTGACCCCTATATGGTTATGTGACCTTGGGAAGCTTATTTTGAGCTTATTTTTGCACAAAAACATGAGTAAATCACCATAATTGTTTGGCGGCTAGCCTCCTGAGGCCTGGTGGTCACCCAAGCCACTTTGTTTTGGCTTTCTCTCTCGCTTTGTCTCGCCTTAACGCGTGATCAAACCTTCTTCCAAATGAGATATTCAACACTTTTTGAGCTTAAAATCAATCAAATTTCACCTTGAAATCAATTCTTTGAATTGATTTTGTGTTCAAAAGGGTTGAATATATTTCCCCTGTGCCATGCCAACTCAAGTGACAATGTGTTAAGTCACTTTCCTCTTGCACCATGCCTGTTCAATCTTGATAAATTGATCATATATCCTCATTTCAAATCTTGATTTTTCATCCTACTTGGTTGAATATATTCATCGCTTGAATGTGTTCTTCCATTTCAAAAGTGTATTCACCCTTTGAATATGCTTCTCAGTTTCAAATTCTTATTTTCTATCATACTTGGTTGAATATATTCATCACTTGAATATATTCTTCCATTTCAAAAGCATGTTCACCCATTGAATATGCTTCCTAGTTTCAGATCCTCATTATCACTTACTTGGTTAAATATATTCATCACTTGAATATATTTCTCCATTTCAATGGTATGTTCATCATGTTGGGAATCATACAAGAGGGAAAAATAGAAGTGCGGAATATAAAAATTTTCCCTTTGATTCCACAGCCCATGAATCTAACTATGCATATACAAAATCAAACCCTAGCTATGAAGAGGGTTAGAACACTTACAGAATTTTTGTCTTCTCCTTTTTGCTCCAAGCTTTGATTCCGGACAGCGGTGAATGAGCAGCCCAAGTGTGCTGCCTCCAACGGTATCCACACCTAGCTAGAGCTTCAAGTCCTTTCCTTCTTTTCCCTTGTTGTTGCTAGTGTAGGAGAAGAGAGGAGAGAGAGAGAGGGGGCTGGAAAATCTGGACAGCCCCTTGGGATTTCAACTTGTGATTGTGATGATGTCACACATCATAAAGTGTGACTTATATAGTCCACACTAAGGGGGCCGGCCCTAGGGGGAAACCCTATTAGGGTGTGATGCAATTTCTCTAAATTGCACAATAACCCCTATAATTTATATCAAATATAAATAGGCCTCAAAGAACTATTCTTTATGCATTCATACCCTTTCTCTCATAGACTTTAAAGCTCATCTTGCATGATAAGTGTGTGACCCATTGGGTTCACATCATCAAGTAGTAGGAATAGCACGAGGTGTGCACAATGGAACTCTTTCCATTTAGGGTCTAATTGGAACTCCTTCCAATTCCCTAATTGATTATAACTCACTTATATCAATTAGGGCTTCTACTAACCATGAATAACACCTAGCATATGGTTCATGGTGTCGTCCTTAATGAAGTGAATATGTATCTATCAAAGAACCCTTCTGTTATAGTTTATAGGTTACAATTGCATCCTTCCATTTACACAATGTCTCCAATTGAACTAATAGGACATGGAAGTCTGTCAAGTCCCTAGTTCAATTACTTTATACTCATTCATAAATATCAACTCAATGATGAACTTATGGAAACTCCTTTCCATATTCACACTGCCATGGCCATGGACTGAATGAGTTATATTATGAATGCTATATGAGACATTCTCTCTCTTTTTCCTGAGAGTAATGGATTCCTTGTTGATCACTCACATGCCTTCATACACATAGCAATAGGGCCAATGAACACCTTTACAGACCCATGAATAGAATCTGCACTTAGTGTTATCAAACTTCTAAAGCTACATGCATAAGGTAACTATGGTGTCTCAGGTCTAAGGATTACTTGTACCACTATAACATTGAGAAACTGATTGACAGGCAGGTTAAAACTCCATTCAGTTTATCTCAAATCTTTGGTCACATTCAGTGTACCTATTCTATTAACAGGCACCCACCTGTTGGTTGTAGTGTCTCCACACAAATAGCTTGAGACCAGCTATCCTCCTATAGAGTCAACCTAACAAGTGCTAGTCCTATGGTTCATTACTGTCCATCATAGTGAACCTTCAACTAGGAATGATTTAGGAGTTTAGTACAGAGATATATTTACAGTCTCATAATTACAACTCTTTGTAATTCAATATTCTCAACTCTAACTCCTTGGACATATTATGTAGATATAAATGATGCATACAAACATAATAGAATAAGCCCTTTTATTAAATCAATAATAAATGTGACATACATAAATGAAATCAAATGATTGTTCCTTTATCCCTAAACAATCATCTCTATGATTGGCTCTAGGGCATAACTCTAACAATCTCCCACTTGCACTATAGCCAATCCACAATGTATCTAATACCCATTTCCTGTCTGTGGTGATCCAACTGCTCTTGGGTCATAGCTTTAGTGAAGGGATCTGCTACATTCTCTGTTGTGTGAATCTTCTGTATGCTAATATCACCTCTTCCAATGATCTCTCTAATCACATGGAATCGACGCTCAATGTGTTTGGACTTTTGATGAGACCGTGGTTCCTTAGCTTGAGCAATAGCCCCGTTGTTGTCACAAAACAATGGCAAGGGCTTCTCAATGGCAGGAACTACTCCCAGTTCAGTAATGAACTTCTTTATCCAAACAGCTTCCTTTGCAGCCTCAGATGCAGCAATGTACTCAGCCTCTGTAGTGGAGTCCGCTGTAACATCCTGTTTACAGCTCCTCCAACTTACAGCTCCACCATTCAAGGTGAAAACATACCCCGATGTTGATTTCCTATCATCATCGTCAGATTGAAAATCTGAATCCGTATAACCAACCATTTCTAAATTTCTTCCTCCATAGACAAGGAAAAGTTCCTTAGTTCTTCTTAAGTACTTAAGGACAGCCTTGACTGCTTCCCAGTGTTTCACACCTGGGTCTGCCTGATATCTGCTTGTAACACTTACACCAAAAGCGATATCTGGTCTTGTACACAACATGGCATACATTAGACTCCCTACTGCAGAAGCATAGGGAATCGTCCTCATGTACGCAATCTCCTCTGGAGTTTTAGGTGCCATGTTTTTAGACAACTTGATTCCATGCCTAACAGGAATTAGACCTCTTTTGGAATCTTCTAAATTGAACCTTTTCAATATTTTGTCTATGTACAATGATTGGGAGAGACCTAGCATCCTTTTAGATCTATCTCTATAGACCTTTATTCCCAGAATATAGGATGCTTCTCCCAAATCTTTCATGGAGAAATTCTGTGAAAGCCACTCTTTCACTTTTGATAACGTTTCTACTTTATTCCCGATAAGTAGAATGTCATCAACATATAGGACCAGGAAGGTAATCGCACTCCCACTAACTTTCTTGTACACACATGGTTCATCCATATTCTGTAGGAAACCAAACGATTTGATTGCCTCATCGAATCGGATGTTCCAGCTTCTAGAAGCTTGTTTAAGTCCATAAATGGACCGCTGTAGCTTGCACACTTTGTGGTCCTCACCACTGGATGTAAAACCCTCAGGTTGCTGCATATAAAGGTCTTCCTCAATGTTTCCATTAAGGAAAGCGGTCTTTACATCCATTTGCCATATCTTATAATCGTAGTGCGCAGCTATAGCTAACAAGATCCTAATGGACTTAAGCATAGCCACTGGCGAGAAGGTTTCCTCATAGTCTATACCATGTCTTTGTCGGTAACCTTTTGCCACTAGCCTAGCCTTGTAGGTCTCTACCTTTCCATCTGAACCTATCTTCCTTTTGAAGATCCATTTGCAGCCAATAGGTACTATACCTTCTGGTGGATCAACTAAAGTCTAGACTTTGTTGGAATACATCGAGTCCATTTCAGATTTCATAGCTTCCAGCCATTTGTTCGAATCAATATCCGAAATCCCCTGTCCATAAGTAGTAGGGTCATCTGGGTGTTCTCTATCACCAAGGAACAATTCCTCTGCATTATGGTTGAGAAATCCATATCTCTCAGGTGCAACAGATACCCTACTCGATCTACGGAGAGGTTGTGGTACATTAGTGGGTTCTGTCTCATCAGGGACAGGGGTGGGATCACTGTCGGTTTGTGTCTCATCAGACAATTCTTTGAGTTCTATTTTCCTGTTATTGCCTCCTTCTTGAATAAACTCTTTTTCAAGAAAGACTGCAAACTTACTAACAAACACCTTTTGTTCATCAAGATAATAGAAATAATATCCTAAACTCTCTTTAGGATATCCCACAAACCTACATTTAATTGATCTTGATTCTAACTTGGTTGCATCATGTGTCTTTACATATGCAGTGCAACCCCATACCTTAATATGTTTAAGGCTTGGTGCTCTCCCTTTCCATATCTCATACGGTGTCTTAGGGACAGATTTGGTTGGGACTCTGTTCAATAGGTACGCGGCAGTTTCCAGGGCATGTCCCCAGAAGGACAATGGTAAATCAGTGTAACTCATCATGGACCTAACCATATCCAATAAGGTTCTATTCCTCCTTTCTGACACACCATTAAGCTGTGGTGTTCCAGGAGGTGTCCATTGAGATAGAATGCCCGCTTGAACAAGATGATCTAAAAACTCACCAGTTAAATATTCTCCTCCTCGATCCGATCGAAGAGCTTTAATACTTTTACCAGTTTGTTTCTCTACTTCATATCTGAATTCTTTGAACTTTTCAAATGCTTCAGATTTGTACTTCATTAAGTACACATACCCATACCTAGAATGATCATCGGTAAAGGTTATAAAGTAAGAGAAACCTCCACGAGCATGTATGCTCATAGGACCACATACATCACTATGTATTAATCCTAATATGTCTGCCGCTCTCTCACCGTGACCGGTGAAAGGTGACTTGGTCATTTTACCTAGTAAACAAGATTCACAAGTTGGAAAGGGCATAGAAACCAATGGACCCAATTGTCCATCCTTACACATCTTGTTAATCCTATTCTCACTGATATGACCTAGTCTCAAGTGCCAGTCATATGCGGAGTTTTCTTCATCTCTTGTTCTCTTGGGTTTGTTTGCATTCAATTTAGAACTATCATGCTCTATGCAATTAACATTTGCAATAAAGTTTAGAAAATAAAAGCCATTCACATAAACTCCAGAAGTAATGAACTCTTCATTTTTAAATAAAGAACATTTATTCTCCTCAAAAACAAACCTAAATCCTTGTTTAGATAATACTGAAATAGAAACAATGTTTCTTATAACTTCTGGAATATAAAGACAGCCTGATAATTCTAAACTACTCCCACTAGGCAAAGTCAAGCAGCAAGTCCCCACGGCTAATGCAGCAACGTTTGCTCCATTTCCCACTCGTAGGGTTACTTCTCCTTTACTCAGCCTTCTACTTCCCACTAGGTCCTGCATGGAATTACAAATATGAGAACTCGCACCAGAATCTAGTACCCAAGTGGAAGCAGAGCTAACACTCATGTTAGTCTCAAGTATAAGAGCATAATCCATACCTTCCGAAGGTTGGTTCTTTAGAGTATCTAGAAAATAAAGGCCATTCACATAAACTCCAGAAGTAATGAACTCTTCATTTTTAAATAAAGAACATTTATTCTCCTCAAAAACAAACCTAAATCCTTGTTTAGATAATACTGAAATAGAAACAATGTTTCTTATAACTTCTGGAATATAAAGACAGCCTGATAATTCTAAACTACTCCCACTAGGCAAAGTCAAGCAGCAAGTCCCCACGGCTAATGCAGCAACGTTTGCTCCATTTCCCACTCGTAGGGTTACTTCTCCTTTACTCAGCCTTCTACTTCCCACTAGGTCCTGCATGGAATTACAAATATGAGAACTCGCACCAGAATCTAGTACCCAAGTGGAAGCAGAGCTAACACTCATGTTAGTCTCAAGTATAAGAGCATAATCCATACCTTCCGAAGGTTGGTTCTTTAGAGTATCTAGATACTCTTGGCAGTTACGTTTCCAATGCCCATCTTTGCCGCAGTAAAAATAGATCCCTTTACCTTTCCTCTTCTTTTGGGTACTCTTACCCTTTCTTATTCCCTTGCCTTTAGGCTTGAGTATAGAATTTGAAGCAGGAACTTCAACCCATTCATCACATTCAAGCAAAAACTCTTTGCCATACAACTCTTGTATGTGGATAAATATCTCGGGTGCACTTCCCATGGACTCGTATTGCTTCTTAAGCTCAGGACTTAGAGACACCATCATATAGCATCTCGTCATAAGAACATCATCCATGCGCTTCTGATAAGCGTCTTTCTCTTGCCGAGTTGCAGCCTCAGTAGGAGCATTGGGAAGTGGACTTTGAAGTGCATAGGTAATATTTTCAGAATTCAAAACGATTTTTAAATTCCTTAACCAATCAAGATAATTAGGTCCAGTTAAACGGTTGGTTTCCAAAATGTTGGATAATGGGTTGCGGTGAGCCATTACGGTGATCTACATACAGAAAATTAAACAGAAAATCAGATTTCATTTTTAATCCATAATGATCGGGTCTTTAATCATATGGTACCTCCCACTATTTTATCAAATTCCATACACCCTCTAATGGAATTCGGGAATCTCATTCCTAATGGGGATTGGGGTCCCACTGTGACCTAGAAGCCTCACATGTTAGTTTCTTGACTTCTAACCCACAGTAAGAAGACAACTCTTTGTCTATTGCTTCATAAGCAAATTCCAATCGTTTTGCCTCTAGGGTACATACTCCTCACATGTTAGTTTCTTGGAATACTTCCCTAGTTAAGTTAAGCCCATCATTCACACAGGTATGTTTCACCAAATATATACCTCACATGTTAGTTTCTTGGTATATACCAGCTTAGGCACCCCATGATATCTATATATGTGATAGTTTCAAGTAATGTCTTTAATATGGGTAGCTCCTACATGTCTGCAGCCAGGTACCCACATTAAGGGACGTTAGATGATCCTATAATGATGGAAGGCAATGAAGAATCCATTCCCTAATGTATTCTCCATTTCCAACTTAATATTAAAAGAGAGGGGTTTTTAAGGGTCTCATCAAATTAACTAATTTAATATACATCTCATGCATCTAAATATAAAAAATGAACAGCATAATAATAATAATCCACTTATCGATAGTAGTCCCTAAGAAGAGACATATAACGATCTATGGATTTGGAGCTATCACTATTAATCTCATTAAAAGCTCCCACTATGATGATTATGGACTTTGAGAGGATTCAATCCAAGCCAATAGATTGAATCCAAGGTCTAAGGTGGGTGTAGGTGATCGTAAAATAACACATTCGAAACATGCATGCTGTCTTGAAACACTTCTCTAAGCTTTCAAGTCCTTCAATCTGCTCCCTTGGCTTGATGGTCTCCACCATTGGCTTGTTGGGCTCTATCATGCTCCTTTGGGTCCACCATGCTCCTTAGTGCGCTCTCGATTACATAACATTTACATAATTTAAAGAAAGGGATACATAAGGGGAATGTGGGGTACATAAGAGAATGATAGAGAGAGAGGGAGAGGGAAGGTGGCATGCAAGCCCCAAATAAATTACATCACCTTAATAAAATTACAACTCTTGTAAATAATAACATCCCATTCATAAGACGGCCAATCACAATTGGTTTAAAGGGTATAGTCCATAATCATCATCCAAACACATACATACAATCTCATTGCATAATGTAAAGAAAAACTGTAAGCATTAAAACATATGGGCATTATGGTAATTCACTTGAATGATTTACATTAATCTCATTAATGCATCCTAATCTTATTAGGTATTAACAAAAATATCCAGAATTAAATAAAGTCTTAACATTTAAGACATTTTAGTTCCAATTAATCAAATTAATTTAAACATATAAAGTTTCCTAAAATAACTCTAATATCCAATATTAGGGTTTCCTTAATTAAACAAATCAATTTCATTTAATTAAGAATTTCCAGATTTTAATTTAATCCCCAATTGTATTTTAAACCATTTAAAACATTATAAAATTAATCAATATTAATTAAATAATTAACATGGGAATTAAATAAAATCATTTAAATGATGAATTAGTGTATTAGGGTTTCCTAAAACCCTAAACCCTAAACGCATAACCCTAAACCCTAAATGCAAGCCCTAATCATTAAATTCCTTATGATTGGTCATTTAATGTCCAATCATTAAAACCCTAGGTTCATACGGTATTTAATAAAAGGGATTAGGGTTTAATTAATGCCAAATAGGGTATTAATTACCCTTAATTAATTACACTAATTAGGGTTTCCAAAACCCTAACCCTAGACATCATTTATGGTATTAATTATGTCCTAACAATTAATAACCATGATTGGTCATTTAATGACCAATCATTAACTCTTAATAAAGGTAATTAATATTCCAATTAGGGTTTTAATTAATGCCATAATGAAATTAGGGTTTCATCATTAACTCAAAATTAGGGTTTCATCCTTAACTCTATGCAGCCGTCACTACCAAGACGGCTGCCTGAGCTTGGCTAGGCTGCCATGGCCACCAACGACTGTGGGAGGCCATGGGCAGCCATGGGAGAACATCCTAGGGGTGTGGGACAAGCCTCTGGACACGTGAGGAGTGGTGGAAGTGGCTGCCATCATAAAAAACAATCAGGGTTTCCAAAACCCATTGCTGGAGCCATTGTTGCAGACCTTGAAGGTCACAATAGCTTCTAAAACCTTATCAATTCGACTCCTCCATTGAAACCAGCTTTTGTATCATGTCCCTACATGAAATACTAAGCTTCTAGAAGAGGTTTGGATGATCGAATCATCACCAATTGTTCTAAACAATTAAAACAACAGTATGCTGCCCAGAATTTGACAGCATACTGTCCATGGTCAGAAATTGATTTAAAACCCAGCAAGATGAATGAATTAGGCTACCAAACGAATTTTCCCATTATCCTACATGTCTTAGGAAACTAATGCAATTGGTTTCATGCAATTTGGAGTTCCCTAACTCAAGTTCTAATCAAAACTCCATTGATGACTTTTCTGCAGAGAAAATCTGCTATGCTGTTCATGAAAAATTTTCAAACTTTTTGAATCTTTTTCCATCAAAACCTTTTTGAAACTTAAAGAAAATCATATACATATGATATATGATGATCCTAAAATAGATTTGCATCAAAAATACAGAAGCTTTGATTGAATTTAATTGCAAGAACCTCTGGGTTCTAAAACCCAGATTCGACCCTCTGCAGAAAACCCAGTTTTCCTTTTTCTTCTTCTTCCAATTCAAACCCTATACAACCTTTGCATCAATGGTTACCCTTAACCATGATTTAGAAGAGGAGTAGAAGAAGAATAGACCTAGGGTTCCAAACCCTAGGTTCGGCCAGAGAGAAGAACAATTCTGCAGTAAAAATTCTCCAGATTTTTGAATCATTCAACTACACCATAAATTCCAGCCCATATGTATTTTGTATTATGCATAGCCATGGCTCTGATACCACTGTTGGGAATCATACAAGAGGGAAAAATAGAAGTGCGGAATATAAAAATTTTCCCTTTGATTCCACAGCCCATGAATCTAACTATGCATATACAAAATCAAACCCTAGCTATGAAGAGGGTTAGAACACTTACAGAATTTTTGTCTTCTCCTTTTTGCTCCAAGCTTTGATTCCGGACAGCGGTGAATGAGCAGCCCAAGTGTGCTGCCTCCAACGGTATCCACACCTAGCTAGAGCTTCAAGTCCTTTCCTTCTTTTCCCTTGTTGTTGCTAGTGTAGGAGAAGAGAGGAGAGAGAGAGAGGGGGCTGGAAAATCTGGACAGCCCCTTGGGATTTCAACTTGTGATTGTGATGATGTCACACATCATAAAGTGTGACTTATATAGTCCACACTAAGGGGGCCGGCCCTAGGGGGAAACCCTATTAGGGTGTGATGCAATTTCTCTAAATTGCACAATAACCCCTATAATTTATATCAAATATAAATAGGCCTCAAAGAACTATTCTTTATGCATTCATACCCTTTCTCTCATAGACTTTAAAGCTCATCTTGCATGATAAGTGTGTGACCCATTGGGTTCACATCATCAAGTAGTAGGAATAGCACGAGGTGTGCACAATGGAACTCTTTCCATTTAGGGTCTAATTGGAACTCCTTCCAATTCCCTAATTGATTATAACTCACTTATATCAATTAGGGCTTCTACTAACCATGAATAACACCTAGCATATGGTTCATGGTGTCGTCCTTAATGAAGTGAATATGTATCTATCAAAGAACCCTTCTGTTATAGTTTATAGGTTACAATTGCATCCTTCCATTTACACAATGTCTCCAATTGAACTAATAGGACATGGAAGTCTGTCAAGTCCCTAGTTCAATTACTTTATACTCATTCATAAATATCAACTCAATGATGAACTTATGGAAACTCCTTTCCATATTCACACTGCCATGGCCATGGACTGAATGAGTTATATTATGAATGCTATATGAGACATTCTCTCTCTTTTTCCTGAGAGTAATGGATTCCTTGTTGATCACTCACATGCCTTCATACACATAGCAATAGGGCCAATGAACACCTTTACAGACCCATGAATAGAATCTGCACTTAGTGTTATCAAACTTCTAAAGCTACATGCATAAGGTAACTATGGTGTCTCAGGTCTAAGGATTACTTGTACCACTATAACATTGAGAAACTGATTGACAGGCAGGTTAAAACTCCATTCAGTTTATCTCAAATCTTTGGTCACATTCAGTGTACCTATTCTATTAACAGGCACCCACCTGTTGGTTGTAGTGTCTCCACACAAATAGCTTGAGACCAGCTATCCTCCTATAGAGTCAACCTAACAAGTGCTAGTCCTATGGTTCATTACTGTCCATCATAGTGAACCTTCAACTAGGAATGATTTAGGAGTTTAGTACAGAGATATATTTACAGTCTCATAATTACAACTCTTTGTAATTCAATATTCTCAACTCTAACTCCTTGGACATATTATGTAGATATAAATGATGCATACAAACATAATAGAATAAGCCCTTTTATTAAATCAATAATAAATGTGACATACATAAATGAAATCAAATGATTGTTCCTTTATCCCTAAACAATCATCTCTATGATTGGCTCTAGGGCATAACTCTAACACATCACTTGAACATACTTCTCAGATATTTTGTCACTTACTTGGTTAAGTATATCCATCGCTTGGGTATACTTCTCCATTTCAATGGTATGTTCATCACTTGAACATACTTCTCAGATCATTTGTCACTTACTTGGTTAAGTATATCCACCACTTGGGTATATTTTTTCCATTTCAATGGTATACTCATCACTTGAGTATACTTCTCAGATATTCTGCCACTTACTTGGTTAAGTATATCCATCACTTGGGTATATTTCTCCATTTCAATGGTATGTTCATCACTTGAACATACTTCTCAGATTATTTGTCACTTACTTAGTTAAATATATTCATGACTAGAATATATTTCTCCATTTCAATGGTGTACTCATCACTTGAGTACACTTCTCAGATTATTCTCTATCTTACTTGCTTAAGTATATCCATCGCTTGGATATATTTCTCTATTTCAATGGTGTGTTTATCACTTAAACATACTTGTCACTTACTTGGTTAAGAATATCCATCACTTGGATATATCTCTCTATTTCAATGGTATGTTTATCACTCAAACATACTTCTCACTTACTTGGTTAAGTATATTCGTGACTAGAATATATTTCTCCATTTCAATGGTGTACTCATCACTTGAGTACACTTCTCAGATTATTCTTATCTTACTTGGTTAAATATATCCGTCGTTTGGATATATTTCTCCATTTCAATGGTATGCTCATCACTTGAGTGTACTTCTCAGCTTACTTGGTTGAATATATCCATCACTTGGATACATTTCTTCATTTCAAAAGTATGTTCATCACTTGAACGTACTTCTCAGTCTTTTTCAATCATTAAGTATACTCATCACTTGAGTATATTTCTCAGCATCTTTTTCATCACTTGGTTAAATATGTTCGTGACCTGAATATATCTCTCCATTTCAAAAGTACACTCATCACTTGAGTACACTTCTCAGATTATTCTTTATTCTACTTGGTTAAATATATCCATCGCTTGGATATATTTCTCCATTTCAATGGTATGCTCACCACTTGAGTATACTTCTCAGATTTCATTCTCAGATTACTTGGTTAAATATATTCGTGACCTGAATATATTTCTCCATTTCAGTGGTATACTCATCATTTGAGTATACTTCTCAGGTATTTTGTCACTCACTTGGTCAAATATATTCGTAACCTGAATATACTTCTCCATTTCCAAGGTACGTTCATCACTTGAACGTACTTCTCAGATTTCATTCTCATCACTTGGTTAAATATATTCGTGACTAGAATATATTTATCCATTTCAAAAGTATGTTCATTCGTAGTGGCTTGAATATGCTTCTCTTATCAATTCTTAACCCCCAGTGGTTTAAGTATACTCATGACTTGAGTACACTTCCTTACTTCAGTCTCAGGTTTTCAACCTCCCATCATTGTTGGTATCAGTGTGTGATTTCTCCGGGCTTTTTGGCCAAAAATGGGTTGTTCTTTATCATTGGTTCACAAGTGTAACTTGTTCGCCAATGAGGGGCTTCTGTCACACCCCATTTTTGCACCACCTTACTAGGGTTCATCATTTCATGCATGTTTTTGTTTTGTTTTTGAGTCTAGTCACTTGCATTAGTTTTCTAGAGTCACAAGGACAATGGATATGAATTTTGGTTCAAATTGGAGTTGATCTTGAGGGATAATAAGAGCTTTTGTGACTTGAGGGGCATAATCGTCTTTTAAGTCCCAAACTTTTCATTTGACCTTGGAATGATCTCCAAATTGTCAATTGGAGTTCATATGGATGCATATGAGGTATTTCTAGGTTCAATTTGGTAAGTCAATGGCTCGGGATTAAAATGGCTCGATGTAGTTCAAGTTGGTTAATTGACCCTTCCTTGGGTTAGCTCTAATTGACTCACAATTACCAACCAAATCTTTTCAAATTGACTTTCATTAGTCATCATTTTACCCTCAAAAGTGTTTCATGAAGTTCAATTTTGATATGGAAAGTGTTTGGTTTGACCCTATGTGCATGCCTATGCTTAGCAAAGGTAGAGAATAGTGGTTAACCGCCTCGTTCAAACCTAACCATGCTCCCATGGTTAGTGGTTTTCAGCCTAAAATGTTCAAAAACATATTCCTCATCGAAACACGGTCGTTTTGGCTTTTGTTTCTGTAGACATCCCATTTTGTACCGGTTGTCATCTCAAGTCCCGTGGCCCTGATGATGAGTTTAGTGTGGTTATTTACGGATTATCCTTGAAGAATTAGTGCGAATCACAGCATGAGATTTTTGGTTAAAATGAAAAGAAAATTATTTTATTAAATTAGCCATTTTTATCATGACACTAACACGTGTACGTATGTGATGAGTGTGTGTACGCACATACGATACATGTGCATGCGTGTTAGCGGTCAGTCTCCCAATTTTTATAAAAGACAATTTCCTTTTCCTATTCAGATTAGAAGTCTTTTATCATTATAAAATACCTTTTGATTATTCTCCAGAGAAACCTAGTCCAGGAAGGAAAGGGAAACTCCAGAAAGAAGAGGACTGGGCAGAGAACCTTGATGCAGGGGCTATGACTGAAATGTTCCAAGACATGATCCTCACCGTGGAAGACTCGACCATTGAAGAACTCTAGGGTTCATCCATTAGCCATGCTACCATGCCACTCCTGAATTGGTACCTTGAATGTGGTGTAATTGCGGAGCTCCATGAAGAAGAAGACCTTGGCCTACCTGATAGCAGCTTGTAGGTGTCTTAGTTTAGTAATATTTCCCTAATTCAATAAGATGTATCTACTCAACTCTCTTTGTGGAGTCATGGTATTGATACAGATTTGTTTGTTTTCTTTCTTCTTTTGTGTGTCAATCCTACTATTCCTAGTCAATAAAGTGTGTTTTCTTTCTCTATATATGCAGTGTCTCTTTTCTCTCCTCTATGGATATTTATGGCATAGATATAGATCCTAGGAACGATGTCCCCCCGGAGCTCGTTGAGCAAAGGAAAAGGGGCGTCACTGAACCTAATATGGATGAATTGGAATCAATTAACTTAGGGACGAATGAATTGCCAAGAATAGTTAAAATTGGGAAAACCCTCTCCCCCGTTAAAAAAGAAAAGATGATCTCTCTCTTGAAAGCCAACATTATGGCTTTTGCATGGTCTTATGAAGACATGCCTGGCATCGACCCTGATATTGTGCAACACTATATCCCCACTAATTCCCTAAAGAAGCCGGTAAAGCAGAAACTTAGAAGATTAAAACCAGAATGGGCTCTAAAAGTAAAAGAAGAGGTAACTAAACAACTAGACGCGGGTTTCCTCTAAGTTGTGGAGTACCCCGAGTGGTTGTCGAATATAGTGCCTGTGCCTAAAAAAGATGAGAAAGTGAGGATGTGTGTCGACTTCCGAGATCTCAATGCCGCGAGCCCTAAGGATGACTTTCCTTTACCCCATATCGATGTGTTGGTGGACAGCACCGTGGGACATGCACTCCTCTCCTTCATGGACGGATTCTCTGGGTATAACCAAATAAAGATGGCGCCTCAAGACATGGAGAAAACAGCCTTTATCATGCAATGGGGAACGTACTGTTACAAGGTAATGCCTTTTGGCTTAAGAAACGCTGGGGCTACTTACCAAAGATCATCTACGACCTTATTGCATGATATGATCCATAAGGAAGTCGAGGTTTATGTCGATGATATGATCGTGAAGTCCGTGGATAGGGAAGGGCATTTCAAAGCGCTAGAGAAGTTCCTAGAACGAGCAAAGAAGTACAATCTCCGTCTAAATCCACAGAAGTGCGCTTTTGGTGTCACTGCAGGCAAGCTATTAGAGTTCATGATCACTCAGAGGGGCATCGAAGTGGACCCAGGGAAGATAAAAGCTATTGTGGAGATGGAGCCGCCTAGCACTGAGAAGCAGATCCGGGGCTTTCTGGGAAGAGTTCAATACATAAGTTGATTCATTGCCAACTTGACCATGGTTTGCGAACCAATCTTCAAATTGCTTAAGAAAGGTGTGCCAAAAGTATGGAACGAAGAATGCCAAGAGGCCTTTGAGACCATTAAGAGATACTTGAGCAATCCTCCAATCTTAGTTCCCCCACGGCAAGGTGCACCACTCTTGTTATACTTAACGGTCACCGGAACCGCGACGGGAGCTATGTTAGCTCAATATCTTGAAGGGTCGACAAAGGAAAATGCCATTTATTATTTAAGCAAGAAAATGACAGACTATGAAGTGAAGTACAATGCAATTGAAAAGACTTGTGTGGCACTAGTATGGGCAACGTAGAAACTCCGACACTACATGATGTCCTTCGAAGTGTTCTTGATAAGTCACATGGATCCATTGAAGTACCTGATAGAGAGGCCAGTATTGTCATATAGAACGGCTCGATGGTCAATTCTCCTCAATGAATTTGACATCAAGTACGTGAATCAGAAGTCTATCAAGGGGAGCGTCATCGCAGACTACCTGGCCAGCTGTCCTGTGTCATCATCCGCTCCATTCAACGATCAGTTCCCAGATGAGGACGTGCTAGAAATCGGTAAAAAGACTTGGAAAGTTTATTTCGATGGGGCAGCCAATAAGAAAGGTTATGGGATAGGAGTCCTGCTGGTCTCACCTGAAGAGGCATTTACACCGTTGGCGGTCAAGTTGGGGTTCGAAGCTACCAACAACATTGCTGAGTATGAGGCCTGTATCCTAGCATTGGAAGCGGCACTTGAATTGGGAATCAAAGAATTGGAAGTGTTCGGGGACTCGGCGTTAATCATTTGTCAGATAAAAAGGGAATGGAAAACTCGAGATGAGAAGCTGTTGCCATACCATGCCTATCTGGAAGCTCTAACCAAGGAGTTCTCGGAAATAGAGTTCAACTACCTTTCAAGAAACAAGAACCAGTTCGCCAATGCCTTGGCGACCCTCGCATCCATGGTGGAGATACCTGAAGGAGGGAATGTGAAGCCGTTGGTGATTGAATGCCGAGACAAACCCGTGTACTGTTGTGCAATCCGAGGAGGAGAGGTAAATGATGGCCACCCGTGGTTCCATGACATAATGAAGTTCATTGAAGAAAGGGAGTACCCAGAAGGAGCATCTCGCATTGATAGAAAAACCCTAAGGAGGTTGGCAAGTCACTATGTACTTTGTGGAGGAAAGCTATATCGGAGATCATACGACAGAATCCACCTGCTGTGTGTCACCGAGGAGGAAGCCGAGCATCTGATTAAAGAAATCCATGAAGGGACAGGGGCTCCGCATATGAATGGCTATATGTTGGCTAAGAAAATCATGAGGCTAGGCTATTATTGGTCTACCATGGAAAGAGATTGCCACGCATATGTCAAGAAGTGCCACAAATGCCAACTGTTCGCTAGTGGGCAACATTTGCCTTCTATGCCTTTAACAAGTATGTCGTCGCCATGGCCATTCGCAGTATGGGGGATAGATATCATCGGACAGATCAAGCCAAAGGCGTCAAATGGGCATGAATACATCCTGGTTGCTATCGATTATTTCACTAAGTGGGTGGAAGCAGCGTCCTTCAAGACCTTGAATTCCAAAAAGGTAGCACAGTTCATACAGCACAGCATCATCTATCGATATGGGGTACCGCATGAAGTTATCTCAGACAATGGCCAGCACTTTCAGAAAGAAACCCATGAGCTCTTGCAAAAGTATGGCATAGTTCACCATCTGTCGTCACCATACCGTCCTCAGACTAATGGAGCAGTGGAAGTGGCTAACAAGAACATCAAGAAGATACTGCAAAAGACTGCAGACTCACACACAGACTGGCATGAGAAGTTACCGTTGGCTCTATGGGGTTACAGAACATCAATAAGGTCGTCAACAAGGGCTACCCCTTACTCTCTAGTTTATGGAATGGAGGCCGTGTTGCCAGTTGAATTGGAGGTTCCTTCACTAAGGGTTGCCGTGGAGAGCCAGATAACAGAAGTGGACTGGGTTAAGAGCCGTTATGATGAGTTAGCTTTGCTGGATGAAAGGCGTTTAAGGGCGCTATATCATGTGCAAGGGTATCAGCGGAGAGTTGCCAGAGCATTCAACAAGCATGTCAAAGATCGAGGTCTAAAGAAAGGGGATGTAGTGCTGAAAGAAATCAGAGCTCCAGTGTTCGATCCGTGGGGAAAATTCAAGCCAAGTTGGGGTGGACCATACATTATCAAAGAAATATTACCAGCAGGGGCTGTTCGCCTCATGGATTTAGATGGAATTGAGTTCGCTCATCCAACTAATTTGGATCAATTAAAGAAATATCATGTTTGAGGCCTGCTAGGTTGAAAACCCGTGAGGGCGGCCTAGGCAAAAGTTAAGGCATGAGAACTACGTAAGACCTGATTCTCCATTCAAAAAAACAAAAACAAAAAACAAAAAACAAAAAACAAAAAAAAAGCAAAAAAGAAAAATCATGGAGATAAGTAGGCAACCCATAAAGTTACCTTGGGTGCGGTCTAAATTAAGCAACAAAATCCCAAATTTGATTTATTATTGGCAATTTATTCAAAACTAAAATTGATTGACATAACAATTCATTGATATTAAGTAAAAGAACTATAAAAATGCCATAAATATCCTATCCTATTGAGTCTTCAATTCTTCTTGAGCTTCTTTGCAGCTCACTT
This sequence comes from Liquidambar formosana, assembly GCA_039720395.1. Taxonomy (NCBI): domain Eukaryota; kingdom Viridiplantae; phylum Streptophyta; class Magnoliopsida; order Saxifragales; family Altingiaceae; genus Liquidambar; species Liquidambar formosana. The sequence goes on along the minus strand of CM077821.1, from coordinate 32,586,997 downwards.
TTCAGCTTTCTTCTTCTCTCTTTCGTGTCTTCTTTTCTTCCTCAAGTCATTTTCATAAGCTGCTGTCACTGCTTCCATAATATCTTCTCTGCAAAGCCCAAGTTCGTTATTCTTGATAAGTCCAAAAATCTTTTCTCTTCGAGTAGTCTCTCGCTCACCTAAATTGCTTTTCAACCATTCCTTATACTCGGGGCTCATCATATATGGACCATCAGTATTCGTCACCTGAGTCAGTGTCAACTTGCTAGGCCATCGATCTTTCGCCCAAGTCACTACAGAAAGACCTGCAGGCACCACAGGATAGTCACCTTTCAAGGAAGTGGGTATGGTTTGCATGGCACCCATCTGACGAAGAACCCTTGAAGGCCAATAGAAGGAAGTAGACCTCAGTCCTATGAGTCTCACCATGGCACATCCAGAAGTCCGCAGGAGCACCTGTTCACTGCAGCCCCATATGAAGACAAAGCACTTGATATTCCTCCATGAAAGAGTTTGGAAGTAACCTAGCCAATCCCTCAATGAAAATTTTCCAGGCAGTTCAATGCGGCGAAGGCAGTAATGCTGGGGCTTGTATGGTGTAATGACAATGGGTGATAAGAAATTTAGTCTTTCAAGCAACCACATTTGCAGCAGAATGGGGCTACCTCCTAAAGGAACTTTTGGGTCCTCATGGACTTTATCCAAGCTATTCAGGGTTTCAGCTAATACCATGGGAATCAGGTTATGGCCCTTGGCAAGGAGAGGAATCAACTCACAAATTTGTATGGGAACATGTGGAGTACCAGTTGAAATAAGGAAACGACCAATAAGGTAAAAAGCAAGTGCATGCTTAATGGGAAAGGTAAATTTTAGAATACCTTTACTATCATAAGCCAAAAAAGAGGTTGCCAATTTCATCAAGTCTACCATATGGTCCTTTACAAACGTAGAGGCATACTGTTGGTGAATCCCAAGTAAATTGGAAAAAGAAGTAAGGAAGCTCGAGCGAGGAGTAGGGAGGATGAAAGGACCTACCGGTGAAACTCCATACAACGCGCAGAATTCTTCCATGGTTGGGGACAGTTCTTCATAGTTGAAGCGGAACACATGAACTTGGGGATCCCAAAAATATGTAGCAGCAGTCAAGAGGCTCGTTTCAAGCTTCACATGCCTCAAGGAGAGCAATGGATCCAATCCAAAGCCCTTGAACTCAGATTTTGCTTCAGCACTCATAACTCTCAAAAACCCTCCTAAAAATTTGTCTAGAGCCTCCATAATTTCTAATACAAGTAGGTTTAGGAACCTCTTGGATGTGCTTTTATAGGGAAAAGGTCACAAATCCAAGGTCAAATAGGAAAAAAACCGTCAGAATAGGAAGTTTCCTATTCAAAGTGGGATTTCCGCTTCGGGCTCGGGTGACCACCCAGGCCTGGGCGGCTAGCCTCCTGGGCTTGGGCGGCTAGCCGCCCAGCCCCGGGTGGTCACCCGAGGCCGTTTTCCTATTTTGCCCAGTTTTGCCTATTTTTGACCTAATTTGACCCCTATATGGTTATGTGACCCTAGGAAGCTTATTTTGAGCTTATTTTTGCACAAAAACATGAGTAAATCACCACCATGGAATTCCAAAAGTCTCATACAAAGTACCAAAGCAAGTGTTCAAAGAGATGTTACAAAGCATAAAGAAAGATGTCTCATTCGATTACAAAGCAAGAGGATAAGCTAATCTAATGGTCTCCCGTGGTTCTTCTCTTTCTACTTGACTGGCCTCTACCACGACTAGCATGAGGATTCCTTTGGGGTGGCATTGGTTGTGGTGGACGCAGTGTGGAGACCTATTGCAAAGAAATCAATTAATAAAGAAGGATTGTGCTTTTAACTCCTATGATTGGAATGAACAAAAGGGATGTCTTACAATGGGATTTAGTCGTCCCTTTAGCACAGAGTTCGCCAAACTCATCCTAACAAGGTCCCGCCTTAATCCCTCGCTAAGTTCAAGGCACTCCTGTGCGTACTCTCGGGGAACCTAAAAGATGAACATGGTTAATAAATGATGAAAGAGGTTCTAAGGGAGGCAAAGGTTTAGAGCTTACATGCTCGTAGCTCGAGTCAATCTTGGGGACCTCATCAAAAGCAGGGCGTGTAATGTCAGTCCTCATGAACTCCAACCCATTGCATAGGTTCACTTGCCAGTCGAGAACTGGGAGAGGCGGCTGTGCCATTCCCCCCATCTCAAAATCCTCATCCCCATGAGTCATGCCTGTGGAGGACGCTATTGTGGAACTATGTCCACGAGCTCGCCGGCCCTGCAATAGACAACTTGCTTAAGAGGAGTGCTTGCATAAGTCAATAATTGAAAAGAATGGAATAGAGACTCACCCCTTGAGGTGGGAAGCCAATGACTCTAGGACGCATCAGGAATTGATTGCAGAAAGTCATGTAGTCAGCATTGGGCGAGGTAAACTCCTCAGCATCCCATCCAGTCAGAGCTTCCATCAGCTCATCCCCATCCAGAGAGTCAGTGTGCCTCATATTCATGGGAGGCAAGACAGAGGTAAGAGCGGCATCCACTCGTCCTTTCACCTACCTAAGGACGCGCTCCCCCAAATACCAGTAGCGCCCTGAGGGACCCTCAAAGAGTACCCTCTTCCCAGTCAACTCCAAACAGGACACACACCTCCTAGGCAACCTAGCCTCCCACAGTCCCCATGGGCTCTACTCTACCTGTTGAATAAAAAAAAATGATGAGCAAGATAATAAAAATGAAGGAAAGAAAAATGAGGAAGGAGGATTACCATATCAGTATTCAGACTCGCCAGGTATGCCCTTGCATGGGCGTAGTCATGCCTATTGGGGGCATGCACAGCTATCTTGTTGGGAGCATAGTTCCCAAGTATGGGCCATTCCTGTATCTCATTATCCAGTGTTGGGCGGCACAGTCCCAGATACTCGTAGTACCATATCTGTCAAAATTCAAGAAAAGCATTAAAATCAAATCAAGTTTGAGAGGAACTTAAAAGTTAAACATTTTTACTTACCTCCCAAACAAATGGAAGCCCACCAAAATTCTTGGAAACACCTCGGGACATGTCGGACATGGATCTGTACATGGTGGCTAGTGCTACCCCTCCCCAGTTATACCTCCCCATCTTGTTCACATCCACCATGGAAGCAAGATAGCCTAGTTGTGCCATGTCATTGGCACCAACAAAGAGAGTGCAAGAGAGCATATAGATCATGAATGCCCTAGCTATGCACTCGGGAGCCACTCCCACACCTTCTACTTGGTTGGCAAAATTCTCGAATAGCCACATCCTCCTAACACCGCGTGAGCCCGCCTCAATATCCATCCCCAACATAGTGAAGAGATAGGCACTATCCGTGTTGGCATCTCCATAGAATTCCAACCTCTTTCCCTTGAGGCTTAAACCGGTGATGATTGAAAAATCCTTGGGAGTCATGGTCATCTCCCCAAAACTAAAGTGGAAAGTGTTGGTGGTGTCCCACCATAGCTCAACCAAGGCAAGGAGGGCTTGCCTATCCCATTGTTCATTCCATAGGGAGTCAAGAAACCAACTAAAACCCGCTTTCTTAATGAGTTCTCTTGCGGAAGGTTAGGTGTGTTCCATATGCCTCCACCACCCAATAAGATTCTTTATCGAAGACCTTGTGCGTAGCTCTTAGAAGTTGGGCTAATCAAGAAGAATGATTCACCTAGTTAGTGTAAAAATCATATGCAAGCATTGATAATTGGCTTTTCAAAAACTAAGTCTTTTAGTTCATGAACAAGTAAACTTTGCTTTGAAAGTTTATGAAAACATTGGTTTTATTCTTCAAACTCATGATCATTGGTAAACCATGCATTCCAAGACCATGGAAACATGGATTTTTCAAAGAAAATAGCAAGTAAACTTTGTTTTCCAAAGTGGTTTTTTAAGGAAAAAATAAGCAAACCTTGTTCATGAAAACATGGGTTTTTCAAAAATATAGCAAACTTTGTTTTTCAAAGTTCATGAAAATGCTTTGTTTTGTTTCTAAAATCAATTAGAAATGAATGCCTATGATTTTGCCTTGCAATACACATCAATTTTACAAAGATTGGATGAATTTTCATCATTCAAGCATTTTATCAAACACTTGGTGGGCACTATTCACCAAGTTTTCAAATTGAATTCTTTTCACATCCAATCCTTGCCAAAATCAATGGGCATTGCAAACATTGCTAGGAATACTCATAGAGAGTTCAAGGGAATGCATTTCAACCAACAAAAATGAAAATTTCAAAGAAAAGTTTAAAATGGGTAAGCTTACCTCTTGCTTGGAATGGAGAAAAGAGAGATGATTCCTTGGTTCTAGAAGCAATTTCTCTTGAGGAACATCATATATTGGTGCCTTGTATCTACTCTTTGAGTCAAGGAATGGATACTTTGAAGTGGAGTCTTCATTTGGATCAATGGTGGATGAACTAGCTTGTTTTGAGCAAAAATGGGTTTAATGGGTTTTGATTTGCAAAGTGCTGCAAATTTCTTGTTTTTGATGTGAAATTGGGTGCTAATGATGCTATTTCATGTGTATGAATCCCTCTTGAAGTGTGGATTTGAATGCCTTTGGGTGTTGGAGTGATTTTGCAAAATAGGGTATGCTTCCTAGAGAGAGAAACTCTCAATTTTCGGGTTGGGTTGAATGGGGGGTATGAATAGTGCCCCTTGTGTTTTAAAAACCCAGAATTTTCAGCAATAGGCTCGGGTGACCATCCAAGCCTTGGGCGGCTAGCCACTAGGGCCTGGGCGGCTAGCTTCCCAAGGCCTAGTGGTCACCCAAGCCACTTTGTTTTGGCTTTCTCCCTTGCTTTGTCTCGCCTTGGCGCGTGATTAAACCTCCTTCCAAATGAGATATTCAATACTTTTTGAGCTTAAAATCAATCAAATTTCACTTTGAAATCAATTCTTTGAATTGATTTTATGTTCAAAAGGGTTGAATATATTTCCCCTGTGCCATGCCAACTCAAGTGACAATGTGTTGAGTCACTTTCCTCTTACACCATGCTTGTTCAATCTTGATAAATTGATCATATACTCCCATTTCAATACTTGGTTGAATATATTCATCACTTGAATATGTTCTTCCATTTCAAAAGTGTATTCACCCTTTGAATATGCTTCTCAGTTTCAAATCCTCACTCTCTATCCTACTGGGTTAAGTATATCCATCGCTTGGATATATTTCTCCATTTCAATGGTGTACTCATCACTTGAGTACACTTCTCAGATTATTCTTTATCTTACTTGGTTAAATATATTCATCACTTGAATATATTTCTCCATTTCAATGGTATGTTCATCACTTGAACATACTTGTCACTTACTTGGTTAAATATATTCATCGCTTGGATATATTTCTCCATTTCAATGGTATACTCATCACTTGAGTGTACTTCTCAGATTACTTGGTTAAATATATCCATCGCTTGGATATATTTCTCCATTTCAATGGTATGTTCATCACTTGAACATACTTGTCACTTGGTTAAATATATCCATCGCTTGGATATATTTCTCCATTTCAATGGTATGTTCATCACTTGAACATACTTGTCACTTACTTGGTTAAATATATTCATCGCTTGGATATATTTCTCCATTTCAATGGTGTACTCATCACTTGAGTACACTTCTCAAATTATTCTCTATCTTACTTGGTTAAATATATTCATCACTTGAATATATTTCTCCATTTCAATGGTATACTCATCACTTGATTGTACTTCTCAGATGTTTATTAATCACTTGGTTAAATATATTCGTGACCAGAATATATTTCTCCATTTCAAAGGTATGTTCATCACTTGAACGTACTTCTCAGTATCTTTCAATACTTGGTTAAATATATTCGTGACCTAAATATATTTCTCCATTTCAAAAGTGTATTCCTTGAATATGCTTCTCAGATCTCATTTTCAATCACTTGGTTAAATATATTCGTGACTTGAATATATCTTTCCATTTCAAAAGTATGTTCATTCGTAGTGGCTTGAATATGCTTCTCTTGTCAATTCCCAACCCCCAGTGGTTTAAGTATACTCATGACTTGAGTGCACATCCTCATTTCAATCTCAGGTTTTCAACCTCCTATCATTGTTTGGTTACAGTGTGTGATTTCTCCAGGCTTTTTGGCAAAAATGGGTTGTTCTTTATCATTGGTTCACAAGTGTAACTTGTTCGCCAATGAGGGGCTTCTGTCACACCCCATTTTTGCACCACCTTACTAGGGCTCATCATTTCATGCATGTTTTTGTTTTGTTTTTGAGTCTAGTCACTTGCATTAGGTTTTTAGAGTCACAAGGACAATGGATATGAATTTTGGTTCAATTCGGAGTTGATCTTGAGGGATAATAAGAGCTTTTGTGACTTGAGGGGCATAATCGTCTTTTAAGTCCCAAACTTTTCATTTGACCTTGGAATGATCTCCAAATTGTCAATTGGAGTTCATATGGATGCATAAGAGGTATTTCTAGTGTCAATTTGATAAGACAATGGCTCGGGATTAAAATGGCTCGATACAGTTCAAGTTGGTTAATTGACCCTTCTTTGGTTTAGCTCTAATTGACTCACAATTACCAACCAAATCTTTTCAAATTGACTTTCGTTGGTCATTATTTTACCCCCAAAAGTGTTTCATAAAGTTCAATTTTGACATGGAAAGTGTTTGGTTTGACCCTATGTGCATGCCTATGCTTAGCAAAGTTAGAACATAGTGGTTAACCGCCTTGTTCAAACCTAACCATGCCCCCATGGTTAGTGGTTTTCACCCTAAAATGTTCAAAAACATATTCCTCATCGAAACACGGTCGTTTTGGCTTTTGTTTCATCAAAATCGGAGTTAATTTGCCCCTTGAAACACTTCTAGAAGAATTAGGAGGCAAAATAGGAGAAAAATCAGAAGTGGGCTCGGGTGACCACCCAAGCCTGGACGGCTAGCCGCCTGGGCCCAGGTGGCTAGCCGCCCAACCTTGGGTGGTCACCCGAGGCCACTTTCCTATTTGCACCATGATTCCTTGCTGAAGCGGACTCTTGCCTATTTTGACGTACAAGGGCTCTTTTGGACGAGTTTCCTTCTATTTTTTGGTAACTTCTGAGTTACTTAAGCCCCAAGGGGGTCTCTAATAGCCCTTGGATTAATTATTAGGGTTTTAATCCCAGACATTGGTTAATCCTAATTGAAGTCTATAAATACCCCTCTATGCTTCAGCACAAGGAGAGCCACTTTATGCATTAATACTTAAGTGTTTGAGAGAGAATAAGAGAGAGAGACTTGAAGGAGAGCTGGAGTTCTTGCTGTAGCCTTGGAGAATATTGATTGAAGACATCCACAAGAGTAAGAGGGAGTTCATACAGCAGCAAGGAAGGCTCTTCCTAAGGTATTCTCCTTCTCTATTCAAGCTTAAACTAGGGTATCATGTAGGATAGCTTTATTGCATGCAATGCTTACGATTTCTACCATGAATTGAAGTTTCTTTTAGTTAATACATGTGATATTGATGATGTTCATGATGAGTTTTGCATGCTTTAGAGTTAGTTCATAGGTTCCAATGCATAGTTATGATTCTTGTGCTTCTGTTGTCCTTGTTCTAGGATAGTGATATTACATGTTAGAGTTAGGTTTCTTGTCATGTTTTATTGCTTTAGTTAATTAATATGCATGGTTTAGGTTCTGTTTAGTTTTATTTTAGCCTGTTTAGAGTTGGTTTTGTATGTTTTTAAGCATATTTGTGAGTTTAGGGTTTAGAGTCCTTGTTTTATGTTAGTTTTTATACAGCATGTTAAAGTAGGTTTTTTCATTGGTTTTTCTTCATGTTTGCTGTATATGTTTTTCATATGGAGTAAATATGATATTTTTGCATGCATGATTAGTTTATTTCTAGGGTTTTATGCATAATATGGTTCTAGGGAATATGTTAGGGCTTATGAAAGTTTGCTGTTTTTGCTGTTAGCATGTTTGGTGGACGATTTTAGGCCTTAGTACTATTCTGTCCAGATTTGCATGTTAGTGTTTTTGCATGGTTTTGAGCACGTGTAAGGGTGCAGATAGGTGTGGTATTTGTCCTATGGCAAACAGGGCTGCCAATGCTTGAAATGGCTAATGCTTGGAGTTATTGCGCTCAGGTAAGCGGGTATGAAGGTGCCCCAATTCACCTCTCTCCCTTAACTCTTTCCCTTCTCCCTCTCTAGGGTTAATTTTTAATATAAGTCTATGGTTCTAATCAAGGGTTTCCTCAACCCACAATAAAATTCTGGTTTTTATCAAGGTTTCCATTTTGTGGAATTTTCCTAAAATCAAACTTTGTTCATTCAACTCTTTTGATCAAATAAGGAAACCTAGGGTTTTTACCATAGGTTTGTATTAATTCTTAACCCTACTTCTTATCGAATTACGTGGACTTTGATCCATGTATTTCGTTGCATGGTACGTAGGCGCTCTTCGTGAGGCTCAAGTCCATTCTAGGATCCAAGCATCCTAGGCTTCTTTTTGTTTTGTTTTGTTTTTCTTTATTTTCTGTTTTTATTTGCTTATTATGCATGGATGGATGAATGAAATATATGATATGCATGCAATTCTTGTGATGATATACTTGCTGATTTTTGTATGGAAAGATTTTGATTTAGCCCAAATGAACTGAGAGACCGAAAGGGTGACATGGGTGCCTATAGGCTTTGCCTAGAACCTTCCCATGTCATAACTTAGCCTCCGAATCCCCGATTTCTTTGGTTTCCAAAAGATTGGTTCTTGCCTTTCCTTTTTTATGGAGTCATTCAAATTGTTTTCTAAAACAAACTACTTTTAGGGTTTTCCTTGTTTCCTTTAAAAAATAAGGTGGCGACTCCTTTTTCTTTTTCAAACAAACGAATCTTTTCGTCAATCCCTCGTGGGCCCAATTTCCGGGGTTCACACTTGGTTAAATATATCCATCACTTGGATATATTTCTCCATTTCAATGGTGTGTTCATCACTTGAACACACTTGTCACTTACTTGGTTAAGTATATCCATCGCTTGGATATATATTTCCATTTCAATGGTATGTTTATCACTTAAACATACTTGTCACTTACTTGGTTAAATATATTCGTGACTAGAATATATTTCTCCATTTCAATGGTGTACTCATCACTTGAGTACACTTCTCAGATTATTCTTATCCTACTTGGTTAAATATATCCATCACTTGGATATATTTCTCCATTTCAATGGTATGTTTATCACTTAAACATACTTGTCACTTACTTGGTTAAATATATTTGTGACTAGAATATATTTCTCCATTTCAATGGTGTACTCATCACTTGAGTACACTTCTCAAATTATTCTTATCCTACTTGGTTAAATATATCCATCACTTGGATATATTTCTCCATTTCAATGGTGTGTTCATCACTTGAACACACTTGTCACTTACTTGGTTAAGTATATCCATCGCTTGGATATATTTCTCCATTTCAATGGTATGTTTATCACTTAAACATACTTGTCACTTACTTGGTTAAATATATTCGTGACTAGAATATATTTCTCCATTTCAATAGTGTACTCATCACTTGAGTACACTTCTCAGATATTTCTTATCCTACTTGGTTAAATATATCCATCACTTGGATATATTTCTCCATTTCAATGGTATGTCCATCACTTGAACATACGTGTCACTTACTTGGTTAAATATATCCATCGCTTGGATATATTTCTCCATTTCAATGGTATGCTCATCACTTGAGTGTACTTCTCAGATTACTTGGTTAAATATATTCATCACTTGAATACATTTCTCCATTTCAAAAGTATGTTCATCACTTGAACGTACTTCTCAGTCTTTTTCAATCATTAAGTATACTCGTCACTTGAGTATATTTCTTAGCATCTTTTTCATCACTTGGTTAAATATATTCGTAACCTGAATATATTTCTCCATTTCAAAAGTACACTCATCACTTGAGTATACTTCTCAGAATCTTTGTCACTCACTTGGTTAAATATATTCGTAACCTGAATATATTTCTCCATTTCAAAAGTACACTCATCACTTGAGTATACTTCTCAGTATCTTTCAATACTTGGTTAAATATATTCGTGACCTGAATATATTTCTCCATTTCAAAAGTACACTCATCACTTGAGTATACTTCTCAGAATCTTTGTCACTCACTTGGTTAAATATATTCGTAACCTGAATATATTTCTCCATTTCAAAAGTACACTCATCACTTGAGTATACTTCTCAGTATCTTTCAATACTTGGTTAAATATATTCGTGACCTGAATATATTTCTCCATTTCAAAAGTACACTCATCACTTGAGTATACTTCTCAGATTTCATTCTCAATCACTTGGTTAAATATATTCGTGACTTGAATATATCTTTCCATTTCAAAAGTATGTTCATTCGTAGTGGTTTGAATATGCTTCTCTTATCAATTCTCAACACCCAGTGGTTTGAGTATACTCATGACTTGAGTACACTTCCTTATTCCAGTCTCAGGTTTTCAACCTCCTATCATTGTTGGTATCAGTGTGTGATCTCTCCAGGCTTTTGGCAAAAATGGGTTGTTCTTTATCATTGGTTCACAAGTGTAACTTGTTCCCCAATGTGGGGTTTCTGTCACACCCCATTTTTGCACCACCTTACTAGGGCTCATCATTTCATGCATGTTTTTGTTTTGTTTTTGAGTCTAGTCACTTGCATTAGTTTTCTAGAGTCACAAGGACAATGGATATGAATTTTGGTTCAATTCGGAGTTGATCTTGAGGGATAATAAGAGCTTTTATGACTTGAGGGGCATAATTGTCTTTTAAGTCCCGAACTTTTCATTTGACCTTAGAATGATCTCCAAATTGTCAATTGGAGTTCATATGGATGCATAAGAGGTATTTCTAGGTTCAATTTGATAAATCAATGGCTCAGGATTAAAATGGCTCAATACAGTTCAAGTTGGTTAATTGACCCTTCTTTGGGTTAGCTCTAATTGACTCACAATTACCAACCAAATCTTTTCAAATTGACTTTCATTAGTCATCATTTTACCCCCAAAAGTGTTTTATAAAGTTAAATTTTGATATGGAAAGCATTTGGTTTGATCCTATGTGCATGCCTATGCTTAGCAAAGGTAGAGCATAGTGGTTAACCACCTTGTTCAAACCTAACCATGCTCCCATGGTTAGTGGTTTTCACCCTAAAATGTTCAAAAACATATTCCTCATCGAAACACGGTCGTTTTGGCTTTTGTTTCTGTAGACATCCCATTTTGTACCGGTTGTCATCTCAAGTCCCGTGGCCCTGATGATGAGTTTAGTGTGGTTATTTATAGATTATCCTTGAAGAATTAGTGCGAATCACAGCATGAGATTTTTGGTTAAAATGAAAAGAAAATTATTTTATTAAATTAGCCATTTTTATCATGACACTAACACGTGTACGTATGTGATGAGTGTGTGTACGCACATACGATACATGTGCATGCGTGTTAGCGGTCAGTCTCCCAATTTTTATAAAAGACAATTTCTTTTTCCTATTCAGATTAGAAGTCTTTTATCATTATAAAATACCTTTTGATTATTCTCTAAGGAAACCTAGTCCAGGAAGGAAAGGGAAACTCCAGATTTCAGCTATAAATACTCTCTTAATGTCTTTAAACAAGGGGGAGGAGAAGAGGGTTTGGAGGGAGTGAAATTCGTCATAATTCAGCAGCAGATTTTCTGAAAACCAGCAGTCGTATTTTAATTATAACTTTTTCATCCGGAGTCAGAATTTGATGAAATTGGTCTTGTTAGAAAGATAATTCAATTCTCTACAACTTTGTATTTCACAAGCTTTGTCCAAATCCAACGTTTTCATACCCAAAAACGCGATTGAAGTTGCTGCTGCTGCAAAGTGACGAAAATCACTTTTCTTTTCTCTCGTTCTCTTTTTGTTTTCTATTTCTTTTCAAAGTTGAGTGAGTTTTGATCTCTTTGCTGTGATACCACTTTGACAAAGAGGAGGATTCGTGTTGGTTTGATTCACTCTAAAGACCTGAGGAGCCACGAACAATTACAAACACAAGGGGAGCCACTTTATGCATTAATACTTGAGTGTTTGAGAGAGAATAAGGTATTCTTCTTCTCTATTCAAGCTTAAACTAGGTTTTCATATGGGTTAGGCTTATTGCATGTTAAAGGTAACTTTTTTATCATGTATTAACACTCTAGCTAGTTGATATACATGGAATATCTATTGTTTATCTACTGTTTAGCATGCTTTAGGGCTGTCCTTTAGGTTTTTAATGCATAGTTATGATTCTTGTGCTCCCGTTTGTCCTTGTACTAGGATTAGTGTCATTGCATGTTAGAGTTAGGATTTTCATCATGTTATATTGCTTTAGTTAGTTAATATGCATGATTTAATTTCTGTTTAGTTTGGTTTTAGCATGATTAAAGTATGTTTTGTTTGTTTTTAAGCATATTCGTGAGTTTAGGGTTTTAGAGTCATTGTTTCGTGTTTGTTTTCATATAGCATGATAAAGTAGACTTTTTTATTGGTTTTTCTTCGTGTTTGCTGTATATGTTTTTCATATGGAGTAAACATGATAGTTTTGCATGCATGTTAGTATGTTTTAGGGTTTTTTATGCATGATATGGTTCTAGGAATATGTTAGGACTTATTATTGTTCGCTGTTTTTGCTGTTAGCATGCTTAGTGGATGATTTTAGGCCATAATACTATTCTGTCCAGATTTGCATGTTAGTGTTTTCGCATGGTTTTGAGCACTTGTAAGGGTGCAAATAGGTGTGGTGTTTGTCCTATGGCAAATAGGGCTGCTCATGTCTGAAATGGCTAATGTTTGGAGTAATTGCGCTCAGGTAAGTGGGTGTGAAGGTGCCCCAATTCACCTCTCTTCCTTATCCCTTCTCTTCTCCCTATTTAGGGTTAATTTTTAATATGATCCTATGGTTTAATTAGAGGTTTCCTTAACCAACAAAATTCTGGTTTTTATTAAAGTTTCCATTTTGTGGATTTCTTTCCTAAAATCAAACTTTCTATCATATTCAACTCTTTTGATCAAATAAGGAAACCTAGGGTTTTAACCATAGGTTTATATTAGGTCTTAACCCTAATTCTAATCGAACTACGTGGACTTTGATCCATGTATTTCGCTGCATGGTACGTAGGCGCTCTTCGTGAGGCTCAAGTCCGTTCTAGGATCCAAGCATCCTAGGTTTATTTTTGTTTTCTTTTCTTCTTTTTCTTTTTCTGTTTTTATGTGCTTATTATGCATGGATGGATGAATGAAATATATGATATGCATGCAATTCTTGTGATGATATACTTTCTGATTTTTGTATGGAAAGATCTTGATTTAGCCCAAATGAACTGAGAAACCGAAAGGGTGACATGGGTGCCTATAGGCTTTGCCTAGAACCTTCCCATGTCATAACTTAGCCTCCGAATCCCCGATTTCTTTGGTTTTCAAAAGATTGGTTTTTGCCTTTCCTTTTTTATGGAGTCATTCAAATTGTTTTCCTAAAACAAACTATTTTTAGGGTTTTCCTTGTTTCCTTTAAAAAATAAGCTGGCGACTCCTTTCCTTTTTCTTTTGAAAACCTATTTTCTTTTCAATCCTTGTGGGCCCAATTTCCGGGGTTCACAGTCGCCACCTTATTTTTTAAAGGAAACAAGGAAAACCTTAAAAATCAGGTTGTTTTAGGAAAACAATTTGAATGACTCCATAAAAAAAGGAAAGGCAAAAACCAATCTTTTGAAAACCAAAGAAATCGGGGATTCGGAGGCTAAGTTATGACATGGGAAGGTTCTAGGCAAAGCCTATAGGCACCCATGTCACCCTTTCGGTCTCTCAGTTCATTTGGGCTAAATTAAAGTCTTTCCATACAAAAATCAGCAAGTATATCATCACAAGAATTGCATGCATATCATATATTTCATTCATCCATCCATGCATAATAAGCAAACAAAACAGAAAATAAAGAAAAACAAAACAAAACAAAAATAAACCTAGGATGCTTGGATCCTAGAACGGACTTGAGCCTCACGAAGAGCGCCTACGTACCATGCAACGAAATACATGGATCAAAGTCCACGTAGTTCGATAAGAACTAGGGTTAAATCCTAATACAAACCTATGGTTAAAACCCTAGGTTTCCTTATTTGATCAAGAGAGTTGAATTTGATAGAAAGTTTGATTTTAGAAAGAACTCCACAAAATGGAAACTTTAATAAAAACCAGAATTTTATTTATGAAGGAAACCTTTGATTAAACCATAGACTTGTATTAAAAATTAACCCTAGATAGGGAGAAGAGAATGAGTTAAGAAGAAAGGTGAATTGGGGCACCTTCACACCCACTTACCTGAGCGCAATTAGCTCCAAGCATTTAGCCATTTCAGACATGAGCAGCCCTATTTGCCATAGGACAAATACCACACCTATTTGCACCCTTACAAGTGCTCAAAACCATGCAAAAACACTAACATGCAAATCTGGACAGAATAGTATCATGGCCTAAAAATCATCCACTAAGCATGCTAACAGCAACACAGCGAACAATAATAAGTCCTAACACATTCCTAGAACCATATCATGCATAAAAAACCCTAAAACATACTAACATGCATGCAAAACTATCATGTTTACTCCATATGAAAAACATATACAGCAAACACGAAGAAAACCAAATAAAAAAGTCTACTTTATCATGCTATATGAAAACAAACACAAAACAATGACTCTAAAACCCTAAACTCACAAATATGCTTAAAGACATACAAAACATACTTTAATCATGCAAAAACCAAACTAAACAGAAATTAAATCATGCATATTAACTAACTAAAGCAATATAACATGATGAAAATCCTAACTCTAACATGCAATGACACTAATCCTAGCACAAGGACAAATAGGAGCACAAGAATCATAACTATGCATTGAAACCTAAAGGACAGCCCTAAAGCATGCTAAACAGTAGATAAACAATAGATATTCCATGTATATTAACTAGCTAGAGTGTTAATACATGATAAAAAGGCTACCTTTAACATGCAATAAGCCTAACCCAAATGAGAACCTAGTTTAAGCTTGAATAGAGAAGGAGAATACCTTAGGAAGGGCCTTCCCTTGTGTTTGCAATTGTTCGTGGCTCCTCAGGTCTTTAGAGTGAATCAAACCAACACGAATCCTCCTCTTTGTCAAAGTGGTATCACAGCAAAGAGATCAAAACTCACTCAACTTTGAAAAGAAATAAAAAACAAAAAGAGAACAAGAGAAAAGAAAAGTGATTTTCGTCACTTTGCAGCAGCAGCAACTTCAATCGCGTTTTTGGGTATGAAAACGTTGGATTTGGACAAAGCTTGTGAAATACAAAGTTGTAGAGAATTGAATTATCTTTCTAACAAGACCAATTTCATCAAATTCTGACTTCGGATGAAAACGTTATGATTAAAATACGACTGCTGGTTTTCAGAAAATCTGCTGCTGAATTATGACGAATTTCACTCCCTCCAAACCCTCTTCTCCTCCCCCTTGTTTAAAGACATTAAGAGAGTATTTATAGCTGAAATCTGGAGTTTCCCTTTCCTTCCTGGACTAGGTTTCTTTGGAGAATAATCAAAAGGTATTTTATAATGATAAAAGACTTCTAATCTGAATAGGAAAAGGAAATTGTCTTTTATAAAAATTGGGAGACTGACCGCTGACACGCATGCACATGTATCGTATGTGCGTACACACACTCATCACATACGTACACGTGTTAGTGTCATGATAAAAATGGCTAATTTAATAAAATAATTTTCTTTTCATTTTAACCAAAAATCTCATGCTGTGATTCGCACTAATTCTTCAAGGATAATCCGTAAATAACCACACTAAACTCATCATCAGGGCCACGGGACTTGAGATGACAACCGGTACAAAATGGGATGTCTACAGAAACAAAAGCCAAAACGACCGTGTTTCGATGAGGAATATGTTTTTGAACATTTTAGGCTGAAAACCACTAACCATGGGAGCATGGTTAGGTTTGAACGAGGCGGTTAACCACTATTCTCTACCTTTGCTAAGCATAGGCATGCACATAGGGTCAAACCAAACACTTTCCATATCAAAATTGAACTTCATGAAACACTTTTGAGGGTAAAATGATGACTAATGAAAGTCAATTTGAAAAGATTCGGTTGGTAATTGTGAGTCAATTAGAGCTAACCCAAGGAAGGGTCAATTAACCAACTTGAACTACATCGAGCCATTTTAATCCCGAGCCATTGACTTACCAAATTGAACCTAGAAATACCTCATATGCATCCATATGAACTCCAATTGACAATTTGGAGATCATTCCAAGGTCAAATGAAAAGTTTGGGACTTAAAAGACGATTATGCCCCTCAAGTCACAAAAGCTCTTATTATCCCTCAAGATCAACTCCAATTTGAACCAAAATTCATATCCATTGTCCTTGTGACTCTAGAAAACTAATGCAAGTGACTAGACTCAAAAACAAAACAAAAACATGCATGAAATGATGAGCCCTAGTAAGGTGGTGCAAAAATGGGGTGTGACAGAAGCCCCTCATTGGCGAACAAGTTACACTTGTGAACCAATGATAAAGAACAACCCATTTTTGGCCAAAAAGCCTGGAGAAATCACACACTGATACCAACAATGATGGGAGGTTGAAAACCTGAGACTGAAGTAAGGAAGTGTACTCAAGTCATGAGTATACTTAAACCACTGGGGGTTAAGAATTGATAAGAGAAGCATATTCAAACCACTATGAATGAACATACTTTTGACATAGAGAAATATATTCTAGTCGCGAATATATTTAACCAAGTGATTGAGAATGAAATCTGAGAAGTATACTCAAGTGATGAGTGTACTTTTGAAATGGAGAAATATATTCAGGTCACGAATATATTTAACCAAGTATTGAAAGATACTGAGAAGTATACTCAAGTGATGAGTGTACTTTTGAAATGGAGAAATATATTCAGGTTACGAATATATTTAACCAAGTGATGAAAAAGATGCTGAGAAATATACTCAAGTGATGAGTATACTTAATGATTGAAAAAGACTGAGAAGTACGTTCAAGTGATGAACATACTTTTGAAATGAAGAAATGTATCCAAGTGATGGATATATTCAACCAAGTAAGCTGAGAAGTACACTCAAGTGATGAGCATACCATTGAAATGGAGAAATATATCCAAACGACGGATATATTTAACCAAGTAAGATAAGAATAATCTGAGAAGTGTACTCAAGTGATGAGTACACCATTGAAATGGAGAAATATATTCTAGTCACGAATATACTTAACCAAGTAAGTGACAAGTATGTTTGAGTGATAAACATACCATTGAAATAGAGAAATATATCCAAGTGATGGATATACTTAACCAAGTAAGTGACAAGTATGTTTAAGTGATAAACACACCATTGAAATAGAGAAATATATCCAAGCGATGGATATACTTAAGCAAGTAAGATAGAGAATAATCTGAGAAGTGTACTCAAGTGATGAGTACACCATTGAAATGGAGAAATATATTCTAGTCATGAATATATTTAACCAAGTAAGTACAAAGAATCTGAGAAGTATGTTCAAGTGATGAACATACCATTGAAATGGAGAAATATACCCAAGCGATGGATATACTTAACCAAGTAAGTGGAAAAATATCTGAGAAGTATACTCAAGTGATGAGTATACCATTGAAATGGAAAAAATATACCCAAGTGGTGGATATACTTAACCAAGTAAGTGACAAATGATCTGAGAAGTATGTTCAAGTGATGAACATACCATTGAAATGGAGAAGTATACCCAAGCGATGGATATACTTAACCAAGTAAGTGACAAAATATCTGAGAAGTATGTGTGAACCCCGGAAAATGTGGCCCACGAGGGGTTGAAAAAGAAAATAGGTTTGAAAACAAAAAGGAGTCGCCACCTTATTTTTTAAAGGAAACAAGGAAAACCCTAAAAATAGTTTTGTTTTAGTAAAACAAAAGATTGACTCCATGTTTAAAAATGGTAAGGCAAAAAGTCTTTTGGAAACCAGAGAAATCGGGGATTCGGAGGCTAAGTTACGATATGGGAAGGTTCTAGGCAAAGCCTATAGGCACCCATATCGCCCTAAACGGTCTCTTAATTCAATTGGGCTAAATCAAAGTCTTAATCATACACAAATCAACAATTATCATCACAAGACAGCATGCATATCATTCATTCATTCATCCATATAATCAAGTGAATCAAAGAAAAACAGAAAAAGAAAGAGGGGGGAGAAAACCTAGGATACTTAGTATCCTAGGGCGGACTTGAACCTCACAAGGAGCGCCTACGTACCATGTATGGACATACATGGATCAAAGTCCACGTAGTTCGAAAGGGAATAGGGTTATAACCTAATAGAGGCCTATGGTAAACCCTAAGTTTCCTTTCAAGAAAAACATGGTAAGTTTCCAAAATAAATGATTCTCAAAAGATTTTTGGTAAAATATGGAATTTTGATAAAAATGGAAACTTTGATTCAAAAGGTATTTGTTACAAAAGGAAACTATAGGAATTACCATACCCCTCTATTAGGAAACAACCCTAGGGGGGGGGAGAAAGGGAAAGTTTCAAGGAAAAGGAAAGAATGGTGAATTGGGGCACCCTCACACCCTACTTACCTTTAAGTAAAAGCAACCTGTCAAAACAACCACCCTATTGCGTAGGGTAATTTGCAAGATTTCATCTCACAATAGCCAAAAGAACCAACCCACATTGGTGGGGTAGTTGCACCTATTGTACCTGTCAAAGCACCTGCAATTTCCATGCAAAACATACCAAAAATACCAACAACCAAGCTAGGTTCCAATCAAGCAATTATCATGCCCAAACATGGGCTAACACATGCTCAAAACTCATCATTAAATCCATTAAACAGATCTGGACAGAATTGAAATAGAGCTGAAAATCAACCATAAGTCATGCAAACAACATGAATCATAAGCTAACTAAAATCCTAATTCAACCCTACATGCAATGATATGCAAAAAAAACCCTAAAATCAACTATATGAATGCTAGAAATATCATAGTTACCAAATATGGAACACATATGCAGCAACTATGAAGAAAAAACAGGGAAAAATCCCTAACCAAACATGCTATATGCAATTTTCCTAATACAAGGATGAATGAAACCCTAGAGTCACAATTGTGCTCAAAATCACATAAAATAACTCTAAATCATGCAAAACTCATCATAGACATTATTCTAATCATGCATATTAATCAATAGAAGCATCCACACATGATAAAAATACAAGCTTGCACATGAAATATAGCTATTCTAAGCATAAACTCAATTTCAGCACTAAGGAAACCCTAAAATCCCAAACATGCAGTAAATCACATGGAATAGCATCCTAGCATACTAAACAGCCCATAAACATTACCCTAATCATGCATACTAACTAATAGAAATAGCAAAACACAGTAAAAACACAAGCTTTAATATGCAAAAGAGTTATTTTATGCAGAAAACCATTTTAAGCACCTAAGAAACCCTAAAGTCCCAAACATGCAGTAAATCACATGGAATAGCATCCTAGCATACTAAACAGCCCACAAATATGATCCTAAACATGCATACATACCAATGGAAGCAACAAGACATGATAAAAACACAAGCTTTGATATGCAATCATCCTATTCTATGCAAAACCCTAACTTTAAAAGAGAGAAGAGGAGGAAAGGGGTAATACCTATGGTGAAGTATCCTTTGGCTGCTGTAGGGAGTCCTCCTTCTCTTGTGTACTGCTGTGAGTTCCTTCCTTCAAGCCTTCAAGCAATGCTCCGGCCCTCCTTCAAGCTTTCTCTCACACTCTCTCACTCAAAGTTTAGGTTAAACTACCTTAAGGATGGCTGCCATAGCCTCTAATATCCCTCTCACTTCAGAAATTGCCTCCAAGTGCCTCCCCTATTGCTGAAGTATAAGGGGGTATTTATAGGGATTGAGGGGAAACCCTCAATGGTTGGGATTAAAACCCTAAGGATTGATCCAAGGGCTCTTAGAGGTTACCTTGGGGCTCAAGTAGGTCAAAAAGGGCTGAAATTAGGGTTAAATGGCGGCTGGAGGCGTGCAAATCCGAGAAAATAGGATGGGAGCCGCGTCAAAGCTCAAAATAGGAAAGTGGCTCGGGTGACCACCTGGGGCTGGGCGGCTAGCCACCTGGGCCCAGGCGGCTAGCCGCCCAGGCCTGGGTGGTCACCCGAGGCCCTGTCAGCTTATGCCCTATTCTGACCCTCTCGACTTCCAAATGTGTTTTAGGGCTCAAATCAACTCCGATTTTGACGAAACGAAAGCCAAAACGACCGTGTTTCGAAGGGGAATGTAATTTGAGTCACTTGAGGGCAAGAAACCCTAGCCATGGCTGCATGGTTCGGTCCTACAAAGGTGGTTAACCGCTATGCCTCACCATTGCTTAGCTTAGGTATGCACATAGGGTCGCACCGAATGCTTTCCAATTCGAAATTCAACCTCCCTAAACACATTTGGGGATGAAATTAAGACTAATCAAGGTCAAATGAGTAGTCATAGAGTGTAAATCATGAACCAATTCGGGCTAACCCGAAGTAGGTCTCTTAGCCAACCTGAGCCTTGTTGAGCCATTCTAATCCCGAACCTTCAATTCATCGAATTGAACCTACAAATACCTCAAATGCAACCGTATGAACTCCAATTGGCAACTTGGAGATCATTTCAAGGTCAAATGGAAAGTTTGTGACCTAAAAGACGATTATGCCCCTCAAGTCACAAAAGTTCTTATTAGCCCTCAAGATCAACTCCAAATCGAACCAAAATTCATACACATCATCCTTAGGATCCTAAAAACTCAATGCAAAAGACTAGACTCAAAAAGGAAACAAAAAGACACATGCAATGACAAACCCTAGCTAAGGTGGCAAAAATGGGGTGTGACAGTATGTTCAAGTGATGAACATACCATTGAAATGGAGAAATATATTCAAGTGATGAATATATTTAACCAAGTAAGTGATAATGAGGATCTGAAACTAGGAAGCATATTCAATGGGTGAACATGCTTTTGAAATGGAAGAATATATTCAAGTGATGAATATATTCAACCAAGTATGATAGAAAATAAGAATTTGAAACTGAGAAGCATATTCAAAGGGTGAATACACTTTTGAAATGGAAGAACACATTCAAGCGATGAATATATTCAACCAAGTAGGATGAAAAATCAAGATTTGAAATGAGGATATATGATCAATTTATCAAGATTGAACAGGCATGGTGCAAGAGGAAAGTGACTTAACACATTGTCACTTGAGTTGGCATGGCACAGGGGAAATATATTCAACCCTTTTGAACACAAAATCAATTCAAGGAATTGATTTCAAGATGGAATTTGATTGATTTTAAGCTCAAAAAGTGTTGAATATCTCATTTG
The DNA here is from genome assembly GCA_039720395.1 of Liquidambar formosana. Lineage (NCBI taxonomy): Eukaryota > Viridiplantae > Streptophyta > Magnoliopsida > Saxifragales > Altingiaceae > Liquidambar > Liquidambar formosana. The sequence goes on along the minus strand of CM077821.1, from coordinate 32,565,508 downwards.
GAAGGAGGTTTGATCACGCGTTAAGGCGAGACAAAGCGAGAGAGAAAGCCAAAACAAAGTAGCTTGGGTGACCACCAGGCCTCAGGAGGCTAGCCGCCAAACAATTATGGTGATTTACTCATGTTTTTGTGCAAAAATAAGCTCAAAATAAGCTTCCCAAGGTCACATAACCATATAGGGGTCAAAGGGGGTCAAAAATAGGCAAAACTGGGCAAAATAGGAAAACGGCCTCGGGTGACCACCCGGGGCTGGGCGGCTAGCCGCCCAAGCCCAGGTGGCTAGCCGCCCAGGCCTGGGTGGTCACCTGAGCCCGAAGCGGAAATCCCACTTTGAATAGGAAACTTCCTATTCTGACGGGTTTTTTCCTATTTGAACTTGGATTTGTGACCTTTTCCCTATAAAAACACATCCAAGAGGTTCCTAAACCTACTTGTATTCATTCATTAGAAATTATGGAGGCTCTAGACAAATTTTTAGGAGGGTTTTTGAGAGTTATGAGTGCTGAAGCAAAATCTGAGTTCAAGTGCTTTGGCTTGGATCCATTGCTCTCCTTGAGGCATGTGAAGCTTGAAACGAACCTCTTGATTGCTGCTACATATTTTTGGGATCCCCACATTCATGTGTTCCGCTTCAACTATGAAGAACTGTGCCCAACCATGGAGGAATTCTGCGCGTTGTATGGAGTTTCACCGATAGGTCCTTTCATTCTCCCTACTCCTCGCCCAAGCTTCCTTACTTCTTTCTCCAACTTACTTGGGATTCACCAACAATATGCCTCTACGTTTGTAAAGGACCATATGGTAGACTTGATGAAATTGGCAACCTCTTTTTTAGCTTATGATAGTAAAGGTATTCTGGATTTTACCTTTCCTATTAAGCATGCTCTTGCCTTTTGCCTCATTGGTCGTTTTCTTATTTCCACTGGTACTCCACATGTTCCCATTCAAATCTGTGACTTGATTCCTCTCCTTGCCAAGGGCCATAACTTGATTCCCATGGTGCTAGCTGAAACCCTGAATGGTTTGGATAAAACTCATGAGGACCCAAAGGTTTCCTTAGGAGGTAGCCCCATTCTACTGCAGATGTGGTTGCTTGAAAGACTGAATTTCTTGTCACCAGTTGCCATTACACCGTACAAGCCCCAGCATTACTGCCTTCGCCGCATTGAACTGCCTGGGCAATTTTCATTGAGAGATTGGCTAGGTTACTTCCAAACCCTTTCATGGAGGAATATCAAGTGGTTTGTCTTCATATGGGGCTGTAGCGAACAGGTGGTTCTGCGAACTTCTGGATGCGCCATGGTGAGACTCATAGGACTGAGGTCTACTTCCTTCTATTGGCCTTCAAGGGTTCTTCGTCAGATGGGTGCCATGCAAACCATACCTACTTCCTTGAAAGGTGACTATCCTGTGGTGCCTGCGGGTCTTTCTGTAGTGACTTGGGCGAAGGACCGATGGCCTAGAAAGCTGACACTAACCCAAGTTACGAATACTGATGGTCCATATATGATGAGCCCCGAGTATAAGGAATGGTTGAAAAGCAATTTAGGTGAGAGAGAGACTACTCGAAGAGAAAGGATTTTTGGTCTTATCAAGAATAACGAACTTGGATCTTGCAGAGAAGATATTATGGAAGCAGTGACAGCAGCTTATGAACATGACTTGAGGAAGAAAAGAAGACACGAAAGAGAGAAGAAGAAAGCTGAGGAGCGAGCTGCAAGGAAGCTCAAGAAAAACTGAAGACTCAATAGAATAGGATATTTATGGCACTTTTATAGTTCTTTTACTTAATACCAATGAATTGTTATGTCAATCAATTTTAGTTTTGGATAAATTGCCAATAATAAATCGAATTTGGGATTTTGTTGTTTGATTTAGACCGCACCCAAGGTAACTTTATGGGTTGCCTACGTATCTCCATGATTTTTCTTTTTTTGTTTGTCTTTTTTCTGTTTTTTTTTTTCCTTTTTTCCTCTTCTTTTTTTTTGAATGGAGAATCAGGTCTTACGTAGTTCTCATGCCTTAACTTTTGCCTAGGCCGCCCTTGCGGGTTTTCAACCTAGCAGGCCTCAAACATGATATTTCTTTAATTGATCCAAATTAGTTGGACGAGCGAACTGAATCCCATCTAAATCCATGAGGCGAACAGCCCCTGCTGGCTGTTAGGATTATGCCCTAGAGCCAATCATGGAGATGATTGTTTAGGGATTAGGAACAATCAATTGATTTCATTTATATATGTCACATTTATTATTGATTTAATAAAAGGGCTTATTCTATTATGTTTACATGCATCATTTATATTTACATAATATGTCCATGGAGTTAGAGTTGAGAATATGGAATTACAAAGAGTTGTAATTTTTGAGACTGTAAATATATCTCTGTACTAAATTCCTAAATCATTCCTAGTTGAAGGTTCACTATGATGGACAGTAATGAACCATAGGACTAGCACTTGTTAGGTTGACTCTATAGGAGGATAGCTAGTCTCAAGCTATTTGTGTGGAGACACTACAACCAACAAGTGGGTGCCTATTATAAGAATAGGTACACTGAATGTGACCAAAGATATGAGATAAACTGAATGGAGTTTTAACCTGCCTGTCAATCAGTTTCTCATTGTTATAGTGGTACAAGTAATCCTTAGACCTGAGACACCATGGTTGTCTTATACATGTAGCTTTAGAAGTTTGATAACACTAAGTGCAGATCCTATTCAGGGGTCTGTAAGGGTGTTCATTGGCCCTACTGCTATGTGTGTGAAGGCATGTGAGTGATCAACAAGGAATCCATCACTCTCAGGAAAAAGAGAGTGAATGTCTCATACAGCATTCATTGAATATAACTCATTAAATCCATGGGCCCATGGTAGAATGAATATGGAAAGGAGTTTCCATAAGTTCATCATTGAGTTGATATTAATGAATGAGTATAAAGTAATTGAACTAGGGACTTGACAGACTTCCATGTCCTATTAGTTCAATTGGAGACATTGTGTTGATGGAAGGATGGAATTGTAACCTATGAACTATAACAGAAGGGTTCTTTGTAAATGACTATTCACCTCATTAAGGACCACACCATGAGCCATATGCTAGGTGTTACTCATGGTTAGTAGAAGCCCTAATTGATATAAATGAGTTATAATCAATTAGGGAATTGAAAGGAGTTTCAATTAGACCCTTAATGGAAAGTGTTCCATTGTGCACAACTTGTGCTGTTCCTACTACTTGATGATGTGAACCCAATGGGTCACACACTGATCATGCTAAGAGAGCTTGATTGTCTATGAGAGAAAGGGTATAAGTGATTAAAGAAAAGTTCTTTAAGGGGTTAATTTGTATTTGATGCAAACTAGTGGGCTAATTGTGTAATTAAGAGTAATTACACAAATTAGATTAGGGTTTGGAATCCCCCCTTGGCCGGCCCTATTAGTGGGCTATATAATGCCCACTATAAGGTGATGACATCATCACAATCACTCCTCCCCAAGGGCTGGCTGGAAAAATTACAGCTCTCCCTCTCTCTCTCTCCCTCTTCTCCACCTCTAGCAATCATAAGGAAGAAGAAGGAAAGGACAACAAGCTCTAGCTAGGTGTCGATACCGTTGGAGGCAGCACACTTGGGCTGCTCATTCACCGCTGTCCGGAGACAAAGCTTGGAGCAAAAAGGAGAAGAAAAAGCTTGGAGCATAAAGGAGAAGACATTAATCAACTGTAAGTAATCCCAACCCTCTTGGTAGTTAGGGTTTATGTTTTTGTATTAAGCATAATTAAGATTCATGGTTTTGGGAATCATAGGAAAAATTTTAATTCCGCCTTTGTAGTTTTTCCTCTCTAGTTAGATTCCCAACACTGGCAATATCTCTTTGATAATGTATGGTCCACCCCAACTTGGCTTGAATTTTCCCCGTGGATCGAACACTGGAGCTCTGATTTCTTTCAGCACTACATCCCCTTTCTTTAGACCTCGATCTTTGACATGCTTGTTGAATGCTCTGGCGACTCTCCGCTGATACCCCTGAACATGATACAGCGCCCTTAAACGCCTTTCATCGAGTAAAGCTAACTCGTCATAACGGCTCTTAACCCAGTCCACTTCTGTTATCTGGCTCTCCACGGCAACCCTTAGTGAAGGAACCTCCAATTCAACTGGCAACACGGCCTCCATTCCATAAACTAGAGAATAAGGGGTAGCCCCTGTTGACGACCTTATTGATGTTCTGTAACCCCATAGAGCCAATGGCAACTTCTCATGCCAGTCTGTGTGTGAGTCCGCAGTCTTCTGTAGTATCTTCTTGATGTTCTTGTTAGCTGCTTCCACCGCTCCATTAGTCTGAGGACGGTATGGCGACGACAGATGGTGAACTATGCCATGCTTTTGCAAGAGCTCATGGGTTTCTTTCTGAAAGTGCTGGCCATTGTCTGAGATAACTTCATGCGGTACCCCATATCGATAGATGATGCTGTGCTGTATGAACTGTGCTACCTTCTTGGAATTCAAGGTCTTGAAGGACGCTGCTTCCACCCACTTAGTGAAGTAGTCGATGGCGACCAGGATGTATTCATGCCCATTTGATGCCTTTGGCTTGATCTGTCCGATGATATCTATCCCCCATACCGCGAATGGCCAAGGTGACGACATACTCGTTAAAGGCATAGAAGGCAAATGTTGTCCACTGGCGAACAGTTGGCATTTGTGGCACTTCTTGACATGTGCGTGGCAGTCTCTTTCCATGGTGGACCAATAATAGCCTAACCTCATGATTTTCTTAGCTAACATATAGCCATTCATATGCGGAGCCCCTGTCCCTTCATGGATTTCTTTAATCAGATGCTCGGCTTCTTCCTCGGTGACACACAACAGGTGGATCCCATCGTATGACCTTCGATATAGCTTTCCTCCACAAAGTACATAGTGACTTGCCAATCGCCTTAGGGTTTTTCTATCGATACGAGATGCTCCTTCTGGGTATTCCCTTTCTTCAACGAACTTCTTTATGTCATGGAACCACGGGTGGCCATCATTCACCTCTCCTCCTCGGATTGCACAACAGTACACAGGCTTGTCTCGGCATTCTATCACCAATGGCTTCACGTTCCCCCCTTCAGGTATCTCCACCATGGATGCTAGGGTCGCCAAGGCATCGGCGAACTGGTTCCTGTTTCTTGAAAGGTAGTTGAGCTCTATCTTTGAGAACTCCTTGGTTAGAGCTTCCAGATAGGCATGGTATGGCAACAGCTTCTCATCTCGAGTTTTCCATTCTCCTTTTATCTGACAAATGATTAGCGCCGAATCCCCGAACACTTCTAATTCTTTGATCCCCAATTCAAGTGCCGCTTCCAATGCTAGGATACAGGCCTCATACTCAGCAATGTTGTTGGTAGCTTCGAACCCCAACTTGACCGTCAACGGTGTAAATGCCTCTTCAGGTGAGACCAGCAGGACTCCTATCCCATAACCTTTCTTATTGGCTGCCCCATCGAAATAAACTTTCCAAGTCTTTTTACCGATTTCTAGCACATCCTCGTCTGGGAACTGATCGTTGAATGGAGCGGATGATGACACCGGACAGCTAGCCAGGTGGTCTGCGATGATGCTTCCTTTGATAGACTTCTGATTCACGTACTTGATGTCAAATTCATTGAGGAGAATTGACCATCGAGCAGTTCTGTATGACAATACTGGCCTCTCTATCAGGTACTTCAACGGATCCATGCGACTTATCAAGAGCACTTCGAAGGACATCATGTAGTGCCGGAGCTTCTGCGTTGCCCATACTAGTGCTACACAAGCTTTTTCAATGGCATTGTACTTCACTTCATAGTCTGTCATTTTCTTGCTTAGGTAGTAGATGGCATTTTCCTTTGTCGACCCTTCAAGATATTGAGCTAACATAGCTCCCGTCGCGGTTTCGGTGACCGTTAAGTATAACAAAAGCGGTGCACCTTGCCGTGGGGGAACTAAGATTGGAGGATTGCACAAGTATCTCTTAATGGTCTCAAAGGCTTCTTGGCATTCTTCGTTCCACACTTTTGGCACACCTTTCTTAAGCAATTTGAAGATTGGTTCGCAAACCATGGTCAAGTTGGCAATGAATCGACTTATGTATTGAACTCTTCCCAGAAAGCCCCGGATCTGCTTCTCAGTGCTAGGCGGCTCCATTTCCACAATGGCTTTTATCTTCCCTGGGTCCACTTCGATTCCCCTCTGAGTGATCATGAACCCCAATAGCTTGCCTGCAGTGACCCCAAAAGCGCACTTCTGTGGGTTTAGACGGAGATTGTACTTCTTTGCTCGTTCTAGGAATTTCTTCAGCGCCTTGAAATGCCCTTCCCTATCCACAGACTTCACGATCATATCATCGACATAAACCTCGACTTCCTTATGGATCATATCATGCAATAGGGTCGTAGCTGCTCTTTGGTAAGTAGCCCCAGTGTTTCTTAAGCCAAAAGGCATTACCTTGTAACAGTACGTTCCCCATTGCGTGATAAAGGCTGTTTTCTCCATATCTTGAGGCGCCATCTTTATCTGGTTATACCCAGAGAATCCGTCCATGAAGGAGAGGAGTGCATGTCCCACTGTGCTATCCACCAACACGTCGATATGGGGTAAAGGAAAGTCATCCTTAGGGCTCGCAGCGTTGAGATCTCGGAAATCGACACACATCCTCACTTTCCCATCTTTTTTAGGCACAGGCACTATATTCGACAACCACTCGGGATACTCCACAACTTGGAGAAACCCCGCGTCTAGTTGTTTAGTTACCTCTTCTTTTACTTTTAGAGCCCATTCTGGTTTTAATCTTCTGAGTTTCTGCTTTACCGGCTTCTTTAGGGAATTAGTGGGGATATAGTGTTGCACAATGTCGGGGTCGATGCCAGGCATGTCTTCATAAGACCATGCAAAAGCCATAATGTTGGCTTTCAAGAGAGAGATCATCTTTTCTTTTTCAACGGGGGAGAGGGTTTTCCCAATTTTAACTATTCTTGGCAATTCATTTGTCCCTAAGTTGATTGATTCCAATTCATCCATATTAGGTTCGGTGACGCCCCTTTTCCTTTGCTCAACGAGCTCCGGGGGGACATCGTTCCTAGGATCTACATCCATGCCATAAATATCCATAGAGGAGAGAAAAGAGACACTGCATATATAGAGAAAGAAAGCACACTTTATTGACTAGGAATAGTAGGAATGACACACAAAAGAAGGAAAACAAACAAATCTGTATCAATACTATGACTCCACAAAGTGAGTTAAGTAGATACATCTTATTGAATTAGGGAAATATTACTAAACTAAGACACCTACAAGCTGCTATCAGGTAGGCCAAGGTCTTCTTCTTCATGGAGTTCCGCAATGACACCACATTCAAGGTACCAATTCAGGAGTGGCATGGTAGCATGGCTAATGGACGAACCCTGGAGTTCTTCAATGGTCGAGTCTTCCACAGTGAGGATCATATCTTGGAACATTTCAGTCATAGCCCTCGCATCAAGGTTCTCTGCCCAGTCCTCCTCTTTCTTTTCCCAGAACTCATCATTGATGGCTTCATCATCCACCATTTCAGCTGTGATTGGATACCATTCGGTGAAGAAGATTTCAAAACCCGGAACTCAGATCTTGGTAGCTTGGTCAAAGGTGGGTTCTGGAAACCCGCAATATAGAAAATCATCCCCTTCTTTGACGAAGTAACCATTCAAAGTAGGTCGATATGGCGAGATCCTCAGGTCTGGCACCCTTCCCTCGGCTTTGGCTCTTACTTTCTCCTTGTTTTTCTTCAGCATTTCCGCATGATCATTTCTGGAGGGCTCATATCCTAGCCCAAAAGTGTATGAGGTGACACGGCTTTGAATAGACGTAGGGATCCCTTGTTGGCGACGCCCTAGCCCTATGCCTGGAAAGAAACTCATTCTTCTCATGATCTCACCAACGTGCAAGTTGCCATGGGGGCAAAAGTCTAAGGGTATCAGCTCACCCTTTTCAAGCTCTTTCTCAATGCATTGGACGTAGTCAAACCCAGATAGTGGTACTGCTACTGATTCAGGTTGTATCTCACATATAGGCACGCCTGCGAGTTTCAATTCATAGTCCCCTTGAAGTGTTACTATGGCTCCTTCATAAGGAAACTTCACCTTTTGATGGAGTGAAGATGGCACAACCCCAGCAGGATGGATCCAAGGTCGGCCCAACAGCAAGTTGAAACATGATGGCACATCCAACACTTGGAATTCCACCCTAAATTCAGTAGGTCCCTGTGAACCCCGGAAATTGGGCCCACAAGGGATTGAAAGAAAATGGGTTTGAAAAAGAAAAAGGAAAGGAGTCGCCACCTTATTTTTTAAAGGAAACAAGGAAAACCCTAAAAATCAGGTTGTTTTAGGAAAACAATTTGAATGACTCCATAAAAAAAAAAAGGAAAGGCAAAAACCAATCTTTTGAAAACCAAAGAAATCGGGGATTCGGAGGCTAAGTTATGACATGGGAAGGTTCTAGGCAAAGCCTATAGGCACCCATGTCACCCTTTCGGTCTCTCAGTTCATTTGGGCTAAATCAAGATCTTTCCATACAAAAATCAGCAAGTATATCATCACAAGAATTGCATGCATATCATATATTTCATTCATCCATCCATGCATAATAAGCAAACAAAACAGAAAATAAAGAAAAAGAAGAAAACAAAACAAAAATAAACCTAGGATGCTTGGATCCTAGAACGGACTTGAGCCTCACGAAGAGCGCCTACGTACCATGCAGCGAAATACATGGATCAAAGTCCACGTAGTTCGATTAGAATTAGGGTTAAGACCTAATATAAACCTATGGTTAAAACCCTAGGTTTCCTTATTTGATCAAAAGAGTTGAATATGATAGAAAGTTTGATTTTAGGAAAGAAATCCACAAAATGGAAACTTTAATAAAACCAGAATTTTGTTTATGAAGGAAACCTCTAATTAAACCATAGACTTGTATTAAAAATTAACCCTAGATAGGGAGAAGAGAATGAGTTAAGAAGAAAGGTGAATTGGGGCACCTTCACACCCACTTACCTGAGCGCAATTAGCTCCAAGCATTTAGCCATTTCAGACATGAGCAGCCCTATTTGCCATAGGACAAATACCACACCTATTTGCACCCTTACAAGTGCTCAAAACCATGCAAAAACCACTAACATGCAAATCTGGACAGAATAGTATCATGGCCTAAAAATCATCCACTAAGCATGCTAACAGCAACACAGCGAACAATAATAAGTCCTAACACATTCCTAGAACCATATCATGCATAAAAAACCCTAAAACATACTAACATGCATGCAAAACTATCATGTTTACTCCATATGAAAAACATATACAGCAAACACGAAGAAAAACCAAATAAAAAAGTCTACTTTATCATGCTATATGAAAACAAACACAAAACAATGACTCTAAAACCCTAAACTCACAAATATGCTTAAAAACTCACAAGACATACTTTAATCATGCAAAAACCAAACTAAACAGAAATTATATCACGCATATTAACTAACTAAAGCAATATAACATGATGAAAATCCTAACTCTAACATGCAATGACACTAATCCTAGCACAAGGACAAATAGGAGCACAAGAATCATAACTATGCATTGAAACCTAAAGGACAGCCCTAAAGCATGCTAAACAGTCGATAAACAATAGATATTCCATGTATATTAACTAGCTAGAGTGTTAATACATGATAAAAAGGCTACCTTTAACATGCAATAAGCCTAACCCATATGAGAACCTAGTTTAAGCTTGAATAGAGAAGGAGAATACCTTAGGAAGGGCCTTCCCTTGTGTTTGCAATTGTTCGTGGCTCCTCAAGTCTTTAGAGTGAATCAAACCAACACGAATCCTCCTCTTTGTCAAAGTGGTATCACAGCAAAGAGATCAAAACTCACTCAACTTTGAAAAGAAATAGAAAACAAAAAGAGAACAAGAGAAAAGAAAAGTGATTTTCGTCACTTTGCAGCAGCAGCAACTTCAATCGCGTTTTTGGGTATGAAAATGTTGGATTTGGACAAAGCTTGTGAAATACAAAGTTGTAGAGAATTGAATTATCTTTCTAACAAGACCAATTTCATCAAATTCTGACTTTGGATGAAAAAGTTATGATTAAAATACGACTGCTGGTTTTCAGAAAATCTGCTGCTGAATTATGACGAATTTCACTCCCTCCAAACCCTCTTCTCCTCTCCCTTGTTTAAAGACATTAAGAGAGTATTTATAGCTGAAATCTGGAGTTTCCCTTTCCTTCCTGGACTAGGTTTCTTTGGAGAATAATCAAAAGGTATTTTATAATGATAAAAGACTTCTAATCTGAATAGGAAAAGGAAATTGTCTTTTATAAAAATTGGGAGACTGACCGCTAACACGCATGCACATGTATCGTATGTGCGTACACACACTCATCAGATACGTACACGTGTTAGTGTCATGATAAAAATGGCTAATTTAATAAAATAATTTTCTTTTCATTTTAACCAAAAATCTCATGCTGTGATTCGCACTAATTCTTCAAGGATAATCCGTAAATAACCACACTAAACTCATCATCAGGGCCCCGAGCCATTGACTTACCAAATTGAACCTAGAAATACCTCATATGCATCCATATGAACTCCAATTGACAATTTGGAGATCATTCCAAGGTCAAATGAAAAGTTTGGGACTTAAAAGACGATTATGCCCCTCAAGTCACAAAAGCTCTTATTATCCCTCAAGATCAACTCCAATTTGAACCAAAATTCATATCCATTGTCCTTGTGACTCTAGAAAACTAATGCAAGTGACTAGACTCAAAAACAAAACAAAAACATGCATGAAATGATGAGCCCTAGTAAGGTGGTGCAAAAATGGGGTGTGACAGAAGCCCCTCATTGGCGAACAAGTTACACTTGTGAACCAATGATAAAGAACAACCCATTTTTGGCCAAAAAGCCCGGAGAAATCACACACTGATACCAACAATGATGGGAGGTTGAAAACCTGAGACTGAAGTAAGGAAGTGTACTCAAGTCATGAGTATACTTAAACCACTGGGGGTTAAGAATTGATAAGAGAAGCATATTCAAACCACTATGAATGAACATACTTTTGACATAGAGAAATATATTCTAGTCACGAATATATTTAACCAAGTGATTGAGAATGAAATCTGAGAAGTATACTCAAGTGATGAGTGTACTTTTGAAATGGAGAAATATATTCAGGTCACGAATATATTTAACCAAGTATTGAAAGATACTGAGAAGTATACTCAAGTGATGAGTGTACTTTTGAAATGGAGAAATATATTCAGGTTACGAATATATTTAACCAAGTGATGAAAAAGATGCTGAGAAATATACTCAAGTGATGAGTATACTTAATGATTGAAAAAGACTGAGAAGTACGTTCAAGTGATGAACATACTTTTGAAATGAAGAAATGTATCCAAGTGATGGATATATTCAACCAAGTAAGCTGAGAAGTACACTCAAGTGATGAGCATACCATTGAAATGGAGAAATATATCCAAACGACGGATATATTTAACCAAGTAAGATAAGAATAATCTGAGAAGTGTACTCAAGTGATGAGTACACCATTGAAATGGAGAAATATATTCTAGTCACGAATATACTTAACCAAGTAAGTGACAAGTATGTTTGAGTGATAAACATACCATTGAAATAGAGAAATATATCCAAGTGATGGATATACTTAACCAAGTAAGTGACAAGTATGTTTAAGTGATAAACACACCATTGAAATAGAGAAATATATCCAAGCGATGGATATACTTAAGCAAGTAAGATAGAGAATAATCTGAGAAGTGTACTCAAGTGATGAGTACACCATTGAAATGGAGAAATATATTCTAGTCATGAATATATTTAACCAAGTAAGTGACAAATAATCTGAGAAGTATGTTCAAGTGATGAACATACCATTGAAATGGAGAAATATACCCAAGCGATGGATATACTTAACCAAGTAAGTGGCAAAATATCTGAGAAGTATACTCAAGTGATGAGTATACCATTGAAATGGAAAAAATATACCCAAGTGGTGGATATACTTAACCAAGTAAGTGACAAATGATCTGAGAAGTATGTTCAAGTGATGAACATACCATTGAAATGGAGAAGTATACCCAAGCGATGAATATACTTAACCAAGTAAGTGACAAAATAACTGAGAAGTATGTTCAAGTGATGAACATACCATTGAAATGGAGAAATATATTCAAGTGATGAATATATTTAACCAAGTAAGTGATAATGAGGATCTGAAACTAGGAAGCATATTCAATGGGTGAACATGCTTTTGAAATGGAAGAATATATTCAAGTGATGAATATATTCAACCAAGTATGATAGAAAATAAGAATTTGAAACTGAGAAGCATATTCAAAGGGTGAATACACTTTTGAAATGGAAGAACACATTCAAGCGATGAATATATTCAACCAAGTAGGATGAAAAATCAAGATTTGAAATGAGGATATATATCCAATTTATCAAGATTGAACAGGCATGGTGCAAGAGGAAAGTGACTTAACACATTGTCACTTGAGTTGGCATGGCACAGGGGAAATATATTCAACCCTTTTGAACACAAAATCAATTCAAAGAATTGATTTCAAGGTGAAATTTGATTGATTTTAAGCTCAAAAAGTGTTGAATATCTCATTTGGAAGAAGGTTTGATCACGCGTTAAGGCGAGACAAAGCGAGAGAGAAAGCCAAAACAAAGTGGCTTGGGTGACCACCAGGCCTCAGGAGGCTAGCCGCCAAACAATTATGGTGGTTTACTCATGTTTTTGTGCAAAAATAAGCTCAAAATAAGCTTCCCAAGGTCACATAACCATATAGGGGTCAAAGGGGGTCAAAAATAGGCAAAACTAGGCAAAATAGGAAAACGGCCTCGGGTGACCACCCGGGGCTGGGCGGCTAGCCGCCCAAGCCCAGGTGGCTAGCCGCCCAGGCCTGGGTGGTCACCCAAGCCCGAAGCGGAAATCCCACTTTGAATAGGAAACTTCCTATTCTGACGGGTTTTTTCCTATTTGAACTTGGATTTGTGACCTTTTCCCTATAAAAACACATCCAAGAGGTTCCTAAACCTACTTGTATTCATTCATTAGAAATTATGGAGGCTCTAGACAAATTTTTAGGAGGGTTTTTGAGAGTTATGAGTGCTGAAGCAAAATCTGAGTTCAAGTGCTTTGGCTTGGATCCATTGCTCTCCTTGAGGCATGTGAAGCTTGAAACGAACCTCTTGATTGCTGCTACATATTTTTGGGATCCCCACATTCATGTGTTCCGCTTCAACTATGAAGAACTGTGCCCAACCATGGAGGAATTCTGCGCGTTGTATGGAGTTTCACCGGTAGGTCCTTTCATTCTCCCTACTCCTCGCCCAAGCTTCCTTACTTCTTTCTCCAACTTACTTGGGATTCACCAACAATATGCCTCTACGTTTGTAAAGGACCATATGGTAGACTTGATGAAATTGGCAACTTCTTTCTTGGCCTATGATAGTAAAGGTATTCTGAAATTTACCTTTCCTATTAAGCATGCTCTTGCCTTTTGCCTCATTGGTCGTTTCCTTATTTCCACTGGTACTCCACATGTTCCCATTCAAATCTGTGACTTGATTCCTCTCCTTGCCAAGGGCCATAACTTGATTCCCATGGTGCTAGCTGAAACCCTGAATGGTTTGGATAAAACTCATGAGGACCCAAAGGTTCCTTTAGGAGGTAGCCCCATTCTACTGCAGATGTGGTTGCTTGAAAGACTGAATTTCTTGTCACCAGTTGCCATTACACCATACAAGCCCCAGCATTACTGCCTTCGCCGCATTGAACTACCTGGGCAATTTTCATTGAGAGATTGGCTAGGTTACTTCCAAACCCTTTCTTGGAGGAGTGTCAAGTGGTTTGTATTCATATGGGGCTGCAGTGACCAGGTGCTTCTGCGGACTTCTGGATGCGCCATGGTGAGACTCATAGGACTGAGGTCTACTTCCTTCTATTGGCCTTCAAGGGTTCTTCGTCAGATGGGTGCCATGCAAACCATACCTACTTCCTTGAAAGGTGACTATCCTGTGGTGCCTGCGGGTCTTTCTGTAGTGACTTGGGCGAAGGACCGATGGCCTAGAAAGCTGACGTTGACTCAAGTTACGAATACTGATGGTCCATATATGATGAGCTCAGAGTACAAAGAATGGTTGAAGAACAACTTGGGTGAGAGAGAGACTACTCGAAGAGAAAGGATTTTTGGACTTATCAAGAATAACAAACTTGGATCTTGCAGAGAAGATATTATGGAAGCAGTGACAACAGCTTATGAACATGACTTGAGGAAGAAAAGAAGACATGAAAGAGAGAAGAAGAAAGCTGAGGAGCGAGCTGCAAAGAGGCTCAAGAAAATAGAATAGGATATTTATGGCATATTTATAGTTCTTTTACTTAATACCAATGAATTGCTATGTCAATCAATTTTAGTTTTGAATAAATTGCCAATAATAAATCAAATTTGGGATTTTCTTGTTTGATTTAGACCGCACCCAAGTTAACTTTATGGGTTGCCTACGTATCTCCATGGTTTTTTTTCTTCTTCTTTTTTTTTTGTTTTTTTTTTTTGTTTTTGAATGGAGAATCAGGTCTTACGTAGTTCTTATGCCTTAACTTTTGCCTAGGCCGCCCTTACGGGTTTTCAACCTAGCAGGCTTCAAACATAATATTTCTTCAATTGATCCAAATTAGTTGGACGAGCGAACTCAATTCCATCTAAATCCATGAGGCGAACAGCCCCTGCTGGCAATATCTCTTTGATAATGTATGGCCCACCCCAACTTGGCTTGAATTTTCCCCGCGGATCGAACACTGGAGCTCTGATTTCTTTCAGCACTACATCCCCTTTCTTTAGACCTCGGTCTTTGACATGCTTGTTGAATGCTCTGGCAACTCTCCGTTGATACCCCTGAACATGATACAGCGCCCTTAAACGCCTTTCATCGAGTAAAGCCAACTCGTCATAACGGCTCTTAACCCAGTCCACTTCTGTTATCTGGCTCTCCACGGCAACCCTTAGTGAAGGAACCTCCAATTCAACTGGCAACACGGCCTCCATTCCATAAACTAGAGAATAAGGGGTAGCCCCTGTTGACGACCTTATTGATGTTCTGTAACCCCATAAAGCCAATGGCAACTTCTCATGCCAGTCTGTGTGCAAGTCCGCAGTCTTCTGTAGTATCTTCTTGATATTCTTAGCCGCTTCCACTGTTCCATTAGTCTGAGGAAGGTATGGGGACGACAGATGGTGAACTATGCCGTACTTTTGCAAGAGCTCATGGGTTTCTTTCTGAAAGTGCTGGCCATTGTCTGAGATAACTTCATGCGGTACCCCATATCGATAGATGATGCTGTGCTGTATGAACTGTGCTACCTTCTTGGAATTCAAAGTCTTGAAGGACGCTGCTTCCACCCATTTAGTGAAGTAATCGATGGCAACCAGGATGTATTCATGCCCATTTGACGCCTTTGGCTTGATCTGTCCGATGATATCTATCCCCCATACTGCGAATGGCCAAGGTGACGACATACTTGTTAAAGGCATAGAAGGCAAATGTTGTCCACTGGCGAACAGTTGGCATTTGTGGCACTTCTTGACATGTGCGTGGCAGTCCCTTTCCATGGTAGACCAGTAATAGCCTAGCCTCATGATTTTCTTAGCTAACATATAGCCATTCATGTGCGGAGCCCCTGTTCCTTCATGAATTTCTTTAATCAGATGCTCAGCTTCCTCCTCGGTGACACACAGCAAGTGGATCCCGTCGTATGACCTTCGATATAGCTTTCCTCCACAAAGTACATAGTGACTTGCCAATCGCCTTAGGGTTTTTCTATCAATGCGAGATGCTCCTTCTGGGTACTCCCTTTCTTCAATGAACTTCATTATGTCATGGAACCACGGGCGGCCATCATTCACTTCTCCTCCTCGGATTGCACAACAGTACACAGGCTTGTCTCGGCATTCTATCACCAACGGCTTCACATTTCCCCCTTCAGGTATCTCCACCATGGATGCTAGGGTCGCCAAGGCATCGGCGAACTGGTTCTTGTTTCTTGAAAGGTAGTTGAACTCTATCTCTGAGAACTCCTTGGTTAGAGCTTCCAGATAGGCATGGTATGGCAACAGCTTCTCATCTCGAGTTTTCCATTCCCCTTTTATCTGACAAATGATTAGCGCCGAGTCCCCGAACACTTCCAATTCTTTGATCCCCAATTCAAGTGCCGCTTCCAATGCTAGGATACAGGCCTCATATTCAGCAATGTTGTTGGTGGCTTCGAACCCCAACTTGACCGCCAACGGTGTAAATGCCTCTTCGGGTGAGACCAGCAGGACTCCTATCCCATAACCTTTCTTATTGGCTGCCCCATCGAAGTATACTCTCCAAGTTTTTCTACCAATCTCTAGCACATCCTCATCTGGGAATTGATCGTTGAACGGAGCGGATGATGACACCGGACAACTGGCTAGGTAGTCTGCGATAACGCTTCCCTTGATAGACTTCTGATTCACGTACTTGATGTCGAATTCATTGAGGAGAATTGACCATCGAGCAGTTCTGAATGACAATACTGGCCTTTCTACCAGGTACTTCAATGGGTCCATGCGACTTATCAAGAACACTTCGAAGGACATCATGTAGTGTCGGAGTTTCTGCGTCGCCCATACTAGTGCCACACAAGCTTTTTCAATCGCATTGTACTTCACTTCATAGTCTGTCATTTTCTTGCTTAAGTAATAGATGGCATTCTCCTTTGTAGACCCTTCGAGATATTGAGCTAACATAGCCCCCGTCGCGGTTTCGGTGACCGTTAAGTATAACAAAAGCGGCGCACCTTGCCGTGGGGGAACTAAGATTGGAGGATTGCTCAAGTATCTCTTAATGGTCTCAAAGGCCTCTTGGCATTCTTCGTTCCATACTTTTGGCACACCTTTCTTAAGCAATTTGAAGATTGGTTCGCAAACCATGGTCAAGTTGGCAATGAATCGGCTTATGTATTGAACTCTTCCCAGAAAACCCCGGATCTGCTTCTCAGTGCTAGGCGGCTCCATCTCCACAATAGCTTTTATCTTCCCTGGGTCCACTTCGATACCTCTCTGAGTGATCATAAACCCCAATAACTTGCCTGCAATGACACCAAAAGGGCACTTCTGTGGGTTGAGACGGAGATTGTACTTTTTTGCTCGCTCTAGGAATTTCTCTAGTGCCTTGAAATGCCCTTCTCTATCCACGGACTTCACGATCATATCATCGACATAAACCTCGACTTCCTTATGGATCATATCATGCAATAACGTCGTAGCTGCTCTTTGGTAAGTAGCCCCAGCGTTTCTTAAGCCAAAAGGCATTACTTTGTAACAGTACGTTCCCCATTGCGTGATAAAGGCTGTTTTCTCCATGTCTTGAGGCGCCATCTTTATCTGGTTATACCCGGAGAATCCGTCCATGAAGGAGAGGAGTGCGTGTCCCACCGTGCTATCTACCAACACGTCGATATGGGGTAAAGGAAAGTCATCCTTAGGGCTCGCGGCGTTGAGATCTCGGAAGTCGACACACATCCTCACTTTCCCATCTTTTTTAGGCACAGGCACTATATTCGACAACCACTCGGGGTACTCCACAACTTGGAGGAAACCCGCGTCTAGTTGTTTAGTTACCTCTTCTTTTACTTTTAGAGCCCATTCTGGTTTTAATCTTCTGAGTTTCTGCTTTACCGGCTTCTTTAGGGAATTGGTGGGGATATAGTGTTGCACAATATCGGGGTCGATGCCAGGCATGTCTTCATAAGACCATGCAAAAGCCATAATGTTGGCTTTCAAGAGGGAGATCATCTTTTCTTTTTCAACGGGGGAGAGGGTTTTCCCAATTTTAACTATTCTTGGCAATTCATTCGTCCCTAAGTTGATTGATTCCAATTCATCCATATTAGGTTCGGTGACGCCCCTTTTCCTTTGCTCAATGAGCTCCGGGGGGACATCGTTCCTAGGATCTATATCCATGCCATAAATATCCATAGAGGAGAGAAAAGAGACACTGCATATATAGAGAAAGAAAGCACACTTTATTGACTAGGAATAATGGGAATGACACACAAAAGAAAAAAGGAAAACAAACAAATCTGTATCAATACTATGACTCCATAAAGTGAGTAAAGTAGATACATCTTATTGAATTAGGGAAATATTACTAAACTAAGACACCTACAAGCTGCTATCAGGTAGGCCAAGGTCTTCTTCTTCATGGATCTCCGCAATGACACCACATTCAAGGTACCAATTCAGGAGTGGCACGGTAGCATGGCTAATGGATGAACCCTGGAGTTCTTCAATGGTCGAGTCTTCCACGGTGAGGATCATGTCTTGGAACATTTCAGTCATAGCCCCCGCATCAAGGTTCTCTACCCAGTCTTCCTCTTTCAAGCTTCCATATAGATCTTGGATAGAGTGGTACCAACTTGTCAAACTTTGAGGATTCGGCCCTTCTGTGAAGTATCTATCACCAAAACTTTTATCTGCCACGGCTGGGTCGGAACTTGGATAAAAAGTATATGGGATGTACTGCTTTATAGAAGAGTAATGGCGTGATGATTCATTCAGCTCTTTCTCAATGCATTGGACATAATCAAACCCAGATAGCGGTATCGCTGCTGATTCAGGTTGTATCTCACATATAGGCACACCTGCGAGTTTCAATTCATAGTCCCCTTGAAGTGTTACTATGGCTCCTTCATAAGGAAACTTCACCTTTTGATGGAGTGAAGATGGCACAGCCCCAGCAGGATGGATCCAAGGTCGGCCCAACAACAAGTTGAAACATGACGGCACATCCAACACTTGGAATTCTACCCTGAATTCAGTGGGTCCCATGATAAGAGGCAAAGTAACTACCCCTATTACTTCTCGGCGGGTGTTGTCATAGCTCTTACGGTCTGCCCAGATGGCGTGAAATTAGTGGGTCCCAAACCCAAAACAGTGGCAGTTCGGAGAGGACATACATTCAGTGCGGACCCATTGTCGATAAGAACGGTGGGAACCCTCTTCCCCATAGTGTCAACGGTCATATAGAGAGCTTGAGAATGGCTCGGCCCGCTTTTAGGTAGGTCTACATCGGTGAACACGATGGTTGAGTTCTTGGGAGTTGGATTCACCAAATGTACCAATCCCTCGGGGGATGTGTCAACAGGCACTTGTATCTGATTCAACAGTTTCAACACGGTCTGTCTGTGCTTATGCGAGGCCATGAGCAAGCCCCAAATAGTAATGTTGGCATTGGTCTTCTTCAGCTGCCTAAGCACTTCATCCTCTTCTTCTTGCAAGCTAGGACGCCTCTGCCCTTCCAAATCTTCCAACGGATTTTCAGATTCTAGGTGTGGGGGCTTGAAATGACGACCCCCTCTGGTTATATGGTCCAACTCATCATCGCTAGCCCATATGTCATGGACTTCCTCGGAGTCATTCATCAAGTCATCCCATTCTATCATGTCGATGCTCTCCATCTCTGTCGGCAAGTCATCCCAACCTGAAGGGACTATCGGCTCATCTGATATCGGACTTGGGCTTGAGTACAGCACATAGTAATCGAATTTCCCCGACGCTTCACCCAATAGGCCAACCTGAGGATCCCCTGCTTCATATCTTTCTTTCAGCTCTTGTTGGATAGATTTCTTTGGCAACAACAAAACCTTTTGGTCAATGAGGTCTTGGATGATCTTCTTTAGTATAGAACAAGCCTCGGTGTCATGGCTGGGTGCACGATGGTATTGGCAATATTGGTGAGGGGTTGATGGTCTTGGCTTTGGTGGAAGTGGCATGATAAGGCTGTTATTGCGGCAAATGGTGAAGAGACGGGTTAAGGTCATGGGGAGCGGAGTGTATTGTCTTATGGATGGCGAGGGCGAGAGGATTCAACCCCAATGGCATTATGGTGTTAGGTGGGGGTGTGTTGTTGTGTGATGGGAGAGGATTACGGGTGACATTTGGACGGGTTGGTGGTGAAATGACTTGCTTGTCAATGAGGTCTTGGACTTGGTGGCGAAGGCGAATACAGCGATTGGTGGCATGGCCTTTGGATTGGTGGTACTTGCAGTACTCATTCTCATT
This sequence comes from Liquidambar formosana, assembly GCA_039720395.1. NCBI lineage: Eukaryota > Viridiplantae > Streptophyta > Magnoliopsida > Saxifragales > Altingiaceae > Liquidambar > Liquidambar formosana. The sequence continues at coordinate 32,545,321 of CM077821.1, read as the reverse complement.
GTAGCTCTTGGGTAAGGGATTTGGTGGAGGTCTTGGGTCGAGTGGCTTCAATAGGTCACGACTTATGAGCTTTTCAAGGACTCTTTCGAGTGGCATGAATAGGTCAGTGAATTGGCGAGGTGGGTTGACATCATTGAGAGAAAAGGGTTGGATTGGTTTAGTTATGGTGTTGACTTCGGCATTGTTCTTCCCAGCAAAGTTTGTCTTGCGACTCCTCACTTCCTCAGTCTTGATTGTCCCATCATTGATAGCATCTTTAACCTGCGTGCCAGCCCCAATGAGAGCTTTGAAATTTGGGAAATAGTGGGCAAATAGGTGCTTGTGATACACGGGCAGCAGGTTCTTAACCACTAACTGAATTTGGTCCTCCTCATTCGGCCTATCCGTCATTCTCGACGCCTTTTGTCTCCACCTTGTAATGTAAGCGGAGAAAGTTTCATGAGCCCCTTGCTTGGTAGTTTCTAGGTCCCTTCGAGTAACGTCCACCTCTGTGTTATACTTGTAGTGCTCCGAAAACTCATTGCATATGTCTTCCCAAGTTCGGGTTCTGTTCTCATCCAAGGATAAGAACCATTTCAAAGCAGAAGTGGCCAAGGTTTCATGGAACATTTGAGCTAAAAGCTCATCGGTGGCCCCTCGGGGGTGCATAGCCCGCACATACATTTTCAAATGAGTCTTAGGGCAACCCGTCCCATCGAACTTTTCTAACTCCGGCATCTTAAATTGTAGTGGAATACGAGCCGTTGGAAACAGAGATAAAGTCCTCACATCGACCATGTCATCAGCCCTACGGATTCCTTTTATAGTTCTCTCCAATGCTTCTACCTTGCTAGCTAACACGGAATCACTGCTAGTACCCTTCCCCTTGGCTTCCCCTTCTAGGTTGGTGACCAACGGTTTCGAGCTACTTTCCCCCCTTGTCTTGGTGTTCTCATTAGATTGAGGTCCCTCTTCGGTGCCAGCCCCATGAGGTATACCCGAGGAATGGGCCTTAGAGCCATTTTGTTCAAGATCCGCCATCTTCTGTTAGTTCTCTTGAGCCATTTTCAATGCGGTATCGGATGTCTCAGCGGTATGGTCAAGCTTGGTCATGATGGCTTTCAGGCAAGCCTCAAGGTCAAAGTGCCCCTCACTAGTTCTTTCGTCGGCCATGTCTGTCTGATGGGTAGACTCAACACTCACTAGACGCCCTTGTGGATTGCGGATCCAAGCCAGCACGTCTATGGATAGAAAAGTTTTAACCTTTAGCCTAAGGACTTGTCCTAAACCTCCATATTTTCCTTAATGAACTCGATCTCTACACCATGTTCAATTAATTCATTCCTTTTATCCAATTACCTTTACAAGGGTCATGGATTAAGGGTATGTTTTAAAGAATAGGGCATAGAGTCCTTCAATTAGGTTTAATTAATCCCCTAGGACTAGCACATCACAAACATAGCTTTACATCCTATTTCCTTAATTTATTCCTCCTAACCCATGGCCTTAACGAAGGCTAGGGTTTAAAGGTCTATGTTAAGGGCATAAGATACAAAGCCTCACACCACAAACACGGCATAGCATCATTACAAACAAATGTGGGTGCATAATGGTGAGACCGTAGTGTCCTACAAGTCTGTCCACATGAACTAATGATAAGGGTAGGCTGGGGTCCTTCACTTGCTTGAGCAATCCTTATACCTAACCACATGTGGCATCAGGAACGCCGCGTGGGTCCAGCAGTACGTGATTAACTCATTTAATATACCCAAGGGCAAGCCCAAGGGTACTAGGCAAGAGAGGTTGATAGCTTTCGCCCCAACACATGGAATCAGGAAAACCAGGTTGAGACTAGGCCGATCGTTGGCAAGGATACATCGAGGGACATCGATCCTAGCATGCAAGAATTTGCGCACACAATGCAATAAATGAAAGCACACAATCAAGCGGATGCAATGTGATTGATTTTAATTAAACATAAGAAATTAACCTAGCCCATTAAACTTTATAGAGTCTAGCCCACAAATCCCCAGTGGAGTCGCCAAACTATGAACCCCGGAAATTGGGCCCACAGGGATTGAAAGAAATGGGTTTGAAAAAGAAAAAGGAAAGGAGTCGCCACCTTATTTTTAAAGGAAACAAGGAAAACCCTAAAAATCAGGTTGTTTTAGGAAAACAATTTGAATGACTCCATAAAAAAAAAAAAAGGAAAGGCAAAAACCAATCTTTTGAAAACCAAAGAAATCGGGGATTCGGAGGCTAAGTTATGACATGGGAAGGTTCTAGGCAAAGCCTATAGGCACCCATGTCACCCTTTCGGTCTCTCAGTTCATTTGGGCTAAATCAAGATTTTTCCATACAAAAATCAGCAAGTATATCATCACAAGAATTGCATGCATATCATATATTCATTCATCCATCCATGCATAATAAGCAAACAAAACAGAAAATAAAGAAAAAGAAGAAAGAAAACAAAAATAAACCTAGGATGCTTGGATCCTAGAACGGACTTGAGCCTCACGAAGAGCGCCTACGTACCATGCAGCGAAATACATGGATCAAAGTCCACGTAGTTCGATTAGAATTAGGGTTAAGACCTAATATAAACCTATGGTTAAAACCCTAGGTTTCCTTATTTGATCAAAAGAGTTGAATATGATAGAAAGTTGATTTTAGGAAAGAAATCCACAAAATGGAAACTTTAATAAAACCAGAATTTTGTTTATGAAGGAAACCTCTAATTAAACCATAGACTTGTATTAAAAAATAACCCTAGATAGGGAGGAAGAGAATGAGTTAAGAAGAAAGGTGAATTGGGGCACCTTCACACCCACTTACCTGAGCGCAATTAGCTCCAAGCTTTAGCCATTTCAGACAATGGCAGCCCTATTTGCCATAGGACAAATACCACACCTATTTGCAACCCTTACAAGTGCTCAAAAACCATGCAAAAACACTAACATGCAAATTGGACAGAATAGTATCATGGCCTAAAAATCATCCACTAAGCATGCTACAGCAACCAGCGAACAATAATAAGGTCCTAACACATTCCTAGAAACCATATCATGCATAAAAAACCCTAAAACATACTAACATGCATGCAAACTATCATGTTACTCCATATGAAAAACATATACAGCAAACACGAAGAAAACCAAATAAAAGTCTACTTTATCATGCTATATGAAAACAAACACAAAACAATGACTCTAAAACCCTAAACTCACAAATATGCTTAAAAACTCACAAGACATACTTTAATCATGCAAAAACCAACTAAAACAGAAATTATATCATGCATATTAACTAACTAAAGCAATATAACATGATGAAAATCTAACTCTAACATGCAATGACACTAATCCTAGCACAGGACAAACAGAGCACAAAAATCATAACTATGCATTGAAACCTAAAGGACAGCCCTAAAGCATGCTAAACAGTAGATAAAAAATAGATATTCCATGTATATTAACTAGCTAGAGTGTTAATACATGATAAAAAAGTTACCTTTAACATGCAATAAGCCTAACCCATATGAAACCTAGTTTAAGCTTGAATAGAGAAGGAGAATACCTTAGGAAGGGCCTTCCTTGTGTTTGTAATTGTTCGTGGCTCCTCAGGTCTTTAGAGTGAATCAAACCAACACGAATCCTCCTCTTTGTCAAAGTGGTATCACAGCAAAGAGATCAAAACTCACTCAACTTTGAAAAGAAATAGAAAACAAAAAGAGAACAAGAGAAAAGAAAAGTGATTTTCGTCACTTTGCAGCAGCAGCAACTTCAATCGCGTTTTTGGGTATGAAAACGTTGGATTTGGACAAAGCTTGTGAAATACAAAGTTGTAGAGAATTGAATTATCTTTCTAACAAGACCAATTTCATCAAATTCTGACTTCGGATGAAAAAGTTATGATTAAAATACGACTGCTGGTTTTCAGAAAATCTGCTGCTGAATTATGACGAATTTCACTCCCTCCAAACCCTCTCTCTCCTCTCCCTTTTTAAAGACATTAAGAGAGTATTTATAGCTGAAATCTGGAGTTTCCCTTTCCTTCCTGGACTAGGTTTCCTTGGAGAATAATCAAAAGGTATTTTATAATGATAAAAGACTTCTAATCTGAATAGGAAAAGGAAATTGTCTTTTATAAAAATTGGGAGAGACGACTCGCTAACACGCATGCACATGTATCGTATGTGCGTACACACACTCATCATACGTACACGTGTTAGTGTCATGATAAAAATGGCTAATTTAATAAAATAATTTTCTTTTCATTTTAACCAAAAATCTCATGCTGTGATTCGCACTAATTCTTCAAGGATAATCCGTAAATAACCACACTAAACTCATCATCAGGGCCACGAGGATTACAAATTGAACCTAGAAATACCTCATATGCATCCATATGAACTCCAATTGACAATTTGGAGATCATTCCAAGGTCAAATGAAAAGTTTGGGACTTAAAAGACGATTATGCCCTCAAGTCACAAAAGCTCTTATTATCCCTCAAGATCAACTCCAATTTGAACCAAAATTCATATCCATTGTCCTTGTGACTCTAGAAAACTAATGCAAGTGACTAGACTCAAAAACAAAACAAAAACATGCATGAAATGATGAGCCCTAGTAAGGTGGTGCAAAAATGGGGTGTGACAGTCCCATGATAAGAGGCAAAGTAACCACCCCTATTACTTCACGACGGGTGTTATCATAAGCTCTTACGGTCTGCCCAGATGGCGTGAAATCAGTGGGTCCCAAACACAATACAGTGGCAGTTCGGAGAGGACATACATTCAGTGCGGACCCATTGTCGATAAGGACGGTAGGAACCCTCTTCCCTATAGTGGTCTACGGTCACATAGAGAGCTTGAGAATGGCTTGGCCCGCTTTGGGTAGGTCCACATCGGTGAACACAATAGTTGAGTTCTTGGGAGTTGGATTCACCAAGTGTACCAGCCCTTCGGGGGATGTGTCAACAGGCACTTGTATCTGATTCAGCAATTTCAACACGGTCTGTCTGTGCTTGTGCGAGGCCATGAGTAAGCCCCAAATAGTAATGTTGGCAGGTCTTCTTCAGCTGCCTAAGCACTTCATCCCTTCTTCTTGCAAGCTAGGACGCTCTGCCCTTCCAAATCTTCCAACGGATTCTCAGATTCTAGGGGGGAGGCTTGAAATGACGACCACTCTGGTTATATGGTCCAACTCATCAGCTAGCCCATATGTCATGGACTTCCTCAGAGTCATTCATTAAGTCATCCCATTCTATCATGTCAATGCTCTCCATCTCTGTCGGCAAGTCATCCCAACCTGTAGGGACTATCGGCTCATCTGACATTGGACTTGGGCTTGAGTACAGCACATAGTAATCGAATTTCCCCGACGATTCACCCAATAGGCCAACCTGAGGATCCCCGCTTCATATCTTTCTTTCAGCTCTCGTTGGATAGATTTCTTTGGCAACAACAAAACTTTTTGGTCAATGAGGTCTTGAATGATCTTCTTAGATAGAAAACAAGCCTCGGTGTCATGGCCGGGTGCACGATGGTATTGGCAATATTGGTGAGGGGTTGATGGCCTTGGCTTTGGGGAAGGGGCATGATAAGGTTGTTATTGCGGCAAATGGTGAAACGACGGGTTAAGGTCATGGGGAGTGGAGTGTTATGTTTATGGGTCGGCGAGGGCGAAAGGATTCAACCAATGGCATTTATGGTGTTAGGGGGGGTGTGTTGTTGTGAGATGGAGAGGATTACGGGTGACATTTGGACGGGTTGGTGGTGAAATGACGCTTGTCAATGAGGTCTTGGACTTGGTGGCGAAAGGCGAATACAGCGATGGTGGCATGGCCTTTGGATTGGTGGTACTGTGCAGTACTCATTTTCATTATAGGCTCTTGGGTAAGGGATTTGGTGGAGGTCTTGGGTTCAGTGGCTTAAATAGGTCAACGACTTATGAGCTTTTCAAGGACTCTTTCGAGTGGCATGAACAGGTCAGTGAATTGGCGAGGTGGGTTGACATTGATGAGAGAAGGGTTGGATGGGTTGAGTTATGGTGTGACCTCGGCATTGTTCTGTCCCAGTAAAGTTTGTCTTGCGACTCCTCACTTCCTCAGTTGATTGTCCCATCATTGATAGCATCTTCACCTGCGTGCCAGCCCAATGAGAGCTTTGAAATTGGGGAAATAGTGGGCAATAAGTGCTTGTGA